>OZ012740.1:647103209-647142760 GCA_963859935.3 Lathyrus sativus
TTTGTTTCATGATATGATTCATCATGAGATAGAGGTATATGTGGATGATATGATAGCCAGGTCTCGGAATGAAGAACAACATCTTGATCATCTGCACAAGTTGTTTGAGAGGTTGAAAAAATACAGGTTGAGATTAAATCCAAACAAGTGTACTTTTGGAGTTAGATCTGGAAAGCTCCTGGGTTTCATTGTCGGTGGAAAAGGTATTGAAGTGGATCCTGCAAAAGTGAGAGCTATACGAGAGATGCCAGCTCCCCGTACTGAGAAGGAGGTTAGAGGTTTCTTGGGACGATTGAACTACATTGCAAGATTTATTTCCCAATTAACTACCATCTGTGAGCCAATCTTCAAGTTGTTGAAGAAAGATCAGGCGATGGAATGGAATGATGAGTGCCAGACTGCCTTTGATGAAATCAAGAGATATTTGCTAGAACCTCCAATTTTAATGCCACCAGTTGATGGAAGACCCTTGATTATGTATTTAACAGTATTAGACAACTCAATGGGGTGTGTATTGGGGCAACATGACGAGTCTGGTCGAAAAGAGCAGGCAATATACTACCTTAGCAAAAAGTTTACCGACTGTGAAACAAGATACTCACTGCTCGAGAAAACTTGCTGCGCTTTGGCATGGGCTGCTCGCCGACTAAGACAGTATATGTTGACCCATACTACCTTGTTGATTTCGAAGATGCAGTTCAAGATTAAGCATCACAACTCTTCTCCGTATCGTCCAAAGATGAATGGGGCAGTTGAAGCTGCTAATAAGAACATTAAGAAGATTGTACAGAAGATGACTGTTACTTACAAGGATTGGCACGAGATGTTACCATTTGCTCTGCATGGTTATCGTACTACAATACGTACTTCAACAGGGGCAACCCCATTCTCCTTAGTCTATGGTATGGAAGCAGTTCTGCCTATTGAAGTTCAGATCCCCTCCTTGAGAATTATGAAGGATGCAGGCTTGGATGAAGATGAGTGGATTCAGACTCGACTTGACCAGATAAATTTGATTGATGAGAAAAGGTTAGCAGCAGTTTGTCATGGCCAGATGTACCAGAAACGGATGATCAAAGCTTTTAACAAGAAGGTTAAGCCAAAGGTATATCAGGCTGGTGACTTGGTAATCAAGCGTATCATATTACCACAGGGTGATCCTAGGGGCAAGTGGACTCCAACATATGAGGGACCATTTGTAGTCAAGACAGTGTTCTCAGGAGGTGCCATGATACTGACTACAATGGATGGTGAAGACCTCCCACAACCTGTAAACGCAGACATAGTTAAAAAATACTACGCATAAAAAGAGACCCGCTAGGTTGACAGGCCTAGGCAAAAATAAGGGCATCCCGGCAAACCAAAAGGGTTTGGGCAAAAATTAGGGATATATATATAAAAAGATGTACACCCGGCAAGTCGAAAACCTGAAAAGGCGGCTTGGGCAAAAAAGGGTATCCCGGTGGATTGAAAACCTGAAAGGGCAATCCAGGCAAAAGTTAGGGATTAAAGCGTATGACTATGTCTCGTTTGGATCACTCATGAAACTGCAACCAGTTGTACTACTTACTCAAGCTCAAACAGATAAAGCTCAATCCAATCGTTTCCGTCTCAACAGCAAGAAGATGAGATACTTGAGTGGCAATAGTAGAATTGAAACTCAATAGGATTATTTCCCACATAGCTGATTCTTTTTGTAAAACTTCATGACAAAATTCTCTTACTAGGGTTTATGTCTCCTTGTACAAACTTACCCGTGTATGGGTCACTTTTGATATAAATAAATTCCATCTTTTGAATCCAGATTCACTTTTACCCTATTTACATAAACGAAACGTCCATTGGTTGTGTTTGAATGTATGTATGCCTTTGAATATGATTGATGTTTACCAGAAATGCATGTATGCTTTTAATATGATTGATGTTTACCAGAAATGCATGGAAATGCAGTAATAGTATTTACTAAGGACGAACGAGGGAAGGATTTCAACGAAGCTTCGCCGGTTCATCTTTACAAGACAGTTACAAACCATCAGTAGGACTAATCCATTTTCACAAAGTCTAATCTCCCCTGGAATTTATATCCATCTCTTTTATCCTCATACGGATATACGGAAAATTACTTTCCAATAAGGGCACGATGAACGAAGACGGGATGTTATACTTATCCTACTATCAAACGAAAACGAAGGTTATTTATACCCTACTATCCCCAACAACGGGAGGTTATCTATACCATGTCATCCCCAACAACGGGAGGTTATCTATACCATGTTATCCCTAACAACGGGAGGTTATCTATACCTTGTTATCCCCAACAAAGGGAGGTTATCTATACCTTGTTATCCCCAGCAGACGGAGGGTTATATATTCTTCAACAACGAATCGGGATTTATTTTCCTTGGCCAGCAGTTGTTATACAAGGATATCCAGACACTTCCAGCAGTGTCATATCATACATACATCGTTTACATCATACCATAACATATATGTCTATAGTACATTACCTAAGTGCATCATGTCATACATGCATACATAAAGCATAAACTAATGTTGTTATACAGAATGCTACCTTGTTTTCAGGTTAATTATCCAACAAACAAGCTTATGATCTTTGGGACTGCTTTATTGTAACCTCAGGGTTACTTTATCCTCCTGATGAGCTTCTTATTACTTTGGGACTGCTTTATTGTAACCTCAGGGTTATTTTATCCTCCTGATAGCCTCTCATGACTTCAAGACTGCTTTAGAGCTACTGATTGCTCTATCCTCCTGAAATCATCCTATTACTTCAAGACTGCTTTAGAGCTATTCATTGCTCTATCCTCATGAGGTCATATTACTACTTCAAGACTGCTTTAGAGTTATTCATTGCTCTATCCTCCTGAAGCCATCTAATTATTTCAAGACTGCTTTAGAGTTATCCATTGCTCTATCCTCCTGAAATTACATTATTATTTCAAGACTGCTTTAGAGCTATCCATTGCTCTATCCTCCTGAAATCATCACTTCAAGACTGCTTTAGAGCTATTGCTTGCTCTATCCTCCTGAAGACATATTACATTATTATTTCAAGACTGCTTTAGAGCTATCCGTTGCTCTATCCTCCTGAAATCATTACTTCAAGACTGTTTTAGAGCTATTGATTGCTCTATCCTCCTGAAGACATATCACATTATTATTTCAAGACTGCTTTAGAGCTATCCATTGCTCTATCCTCCTGAAATCATTACTTCAAGACTGCTTTAGAGCTATTGATTGCTCTATCCTCCTGAAGACATATCACATTATTATTTCAAGACTGCTTTAGAGCTATCCATTGCTCTATCCTCCTGAAATCATTACTTCAAGACTGCTTTAGAGCTATTGATTGCTCTATCCTCCTGAAGACATATCACATTATTATTTCAAGACTGCTTTAGAGCTATCCATTGCTCTATCCTCCTGAAATCATTACTTCAAGACTGCTTTAGAGCTATTGATTGCTCTATCCTCCTGAAGACATATCACATTATTATTTCAAGACTGCTTTAGAGCTATCCATTGCTCTATCCTCCTGAAATCGTTACTTCAAGACTGCTTTAGAGCTATTGATTGCTCTATCCTCCTGAAGACATATTACATTATTATTTCAAGACTGCTTTAGAGCTATCCGTTGCTCTATCCTCCTGAAATCATTACTTCAAGACTGCTTTAGAGCTATTGATTGCTCTATCCTCCTGAAGACATATCACATTATTATTTCAAGACTGCTTTAGAGCTATCCATTGCTCTATCCTCCTGAAATCGTTACTTCAAGACTGCTTTAGAGCTATTGATTGCTCTATCCTCCTGAAGACATATCACATTATTATTTCAAGACTGCTTTAGAGCTATTGATTGCTCTATCCTCCTGGAAACATATCACATTATTATTTCAAGACTGCTTTAGAGCTATTGATTGCTCTATCCTCCTGAAACTACATTATTATTTCAAGACTGCTTTAGAGCTATTGATTGCTCTATCCTCCTGAAACTACATTATTATTTCAAGACTGCTTTAGAGCTATCCATTGCTCTATCCTCCTGAAATCATTACTTCAAGACTGCTTTAGAGCTATTGATTGCTCTATCCTCCTGAAGACATATCACATTATTATTTCAAGACTGCTTTAGAACCATTCATTGTTCTATCCTCCTGAAATCATATCATTGCTTCAAGACTGCTTTAGGGTTATCATTATTGATTGCTCTATCCCCATGAAGACATGCTGTTACATCAGTATTACTCCAGACTCCTGACAGTTCTCATTATACTACTGAAGAACTTTCCCCTAGTGGCATCTTTAAGCCCACTCAATCATATTCAACTAGCCATCTGTACCACTCTAGTGCACTGGTGAGTGCAAATTTTTGGGCTTTTGTGTTCAATCCCCTTCAACCTTCCAGGTTACGACTGGCAAATATACCAATCTAACCCCTCAGGTTTCAGAAAATTGAACAGGGGCAGCTGTTGCACCCCAAAATTTGCCCTCACAATACAAGAATTTGTGTTCTAAGAAGGTTCACAAGGTTCACAAGATTCACAATGTTTACAAAGCCTCCCTAAGGGTCATGAGGTCTACAAAGCCACTTCATGATGTTCACCGGGGTTATTTTGTTTCGAAGACGTCTCTGGAGGAGTTTCATGATTAGATCCCCTTAAATCAAGACTTTTGGTCCTTTTCAAGCTTTCTCTCTTTATCAAGGAAGGTTTGGCAAGACAAGGTTCGTACAGGAATTGAGATCACGGACTCATAGATTGAAGCATTGGTAGTACAAGATTTTGAATTCAAGATTTAAGGATGATTCATTTGGTGCGTTTCAAATTGATATCCAATTCCATTAAGTGTATTCTAAAAGGGTTCAAGACTTTTGTTTTTAATAAGCTGGGATTAAGCTCAATTTAAGTCATCACTTTGGTTAAGGTGGCACCTAAATTCAAGGGAGGATTGCAAGCCTCAAACTTCAAGAATACCATTCACCATTGCAAATATTTAGGATATTGTTCGCCGGCTTCAGGCAAAGATGGACTTGCATTGTTGGAACAGGATTAACAAGCTGAACATGAAGCAAAATAATGTTGAAGGAACCATTTGAGAGAGGGTGTTACAAGTAAAAAAAAAAATAGATAATGAGAACAGTAACAAATACATAAACCAAGGATTCACTGTTTATACAAGATTTCATTTAATTACAGATGACAGATGACTACAACTATCAACAAATCCAGCATATAAAAGACACAGGCAAATCAAAGAAGCACGGAAGGTGTTTGTTGAGGCAGTTGCATCCAGTAACGTTTTAGCAATGACTTCTTGAAATAATTAGTTCATCAGGCCTTGATGCTAAAGTTGCTGCCATTAAAACAAGTTACTTTAGCATATGTTACCAACAGAATTGATGCTATTGATGAAGCCATGCAATGTCTCTCCGCTTGCTTTCCTAAAGGGCATTTCCTACCAACTTATAACCTGCACAATCACAAATGGCATCATCGAATGTTCCCACAACAATGACAACAACTTCATTGGTCCTGCGGACAGACACACCAAGATGAGAGCCTCCATCGATGACTCGTTTCCCATGCTTAACTGAAGGTTCCTGCAGAGAAGAAGGGAGACACAATTAAGAGAACAATGCAATAACCTGTTAATCTAAAAGTAAAGGGATGAATGCCAGAACTTAAGCTGGATATCTACTCAACAAAAACCTTGAATTTAGCATTCAAGATGAAGATTCCCCTGCATTACCAGGATTCAAAGGTGTTAGTGCAGATTATGATATGGATATGCACTAAAAAAAAAGAACAACTTCATGACATTGCTATGCCAATGATGCAATCTCAGCATTTCTCTATGGGGAGGTCTGTTGGTTTCAGCGTGGAGAGAACATAAATCATCAAAGACAGCCTGTCTACCTTCTTTGAACTCTCCTGATTTCCTGAACCTTTTTTCTCTTGAAAGTAAACATCGTGCACATTCAAGTTAGCCAATGATGTAGCCCATATGCCTGCTATTCAACAAAGATCCTTAACATGGGAGATGAAAAGAAGATAAAAAAGAGAAAATCTGAAGGTGATTGAACAATACCTGTTTCAGAATTTGTCATAGGTTCCAATCCTCCGTCATCACGGTGTTCATTCTTCATTGAAGTACCACACATAAATCAAATATACTTAGGGGTTACGGCCTTGCTCGTGTGGTAATGGTTCTGAAAAAACTTTCGGCGTCAACAACTTTGATATCCAAGCCCTGGCTGACCTACGCCGTAGATAGCAGTTGGACTGTTAGTTTGGCGTATCATTCACAAAGTTTTATGTTACTTTTTTCCTACTTAACATTGACACTTGGTACAAGCCCAAACTATTGTGGTGAATCCTTCTACAAGGAGGAATTGCCTAATGATCTAGTAAGAGTGGATACACTGCTTCAGGATGCAATGGAGGCTGGAATTGATATACTATACAGGTCACTATGTGTTGATATGTGGCTTTGATGCTAAAACAAATATGTTTGAGATTAGAGATCCTGCTAGCTCTAGGAAACATAAAAGGATACCTTCGAAGTCTTTATAAGAAGCTCACAACGCCCGTTCATACAACCTCGAACAACCACACCAGTCAGGAAACAACAACTGTTAAAACAATCTCAGGTGATTTAGGATGAAACAAAAAATAAGTGTTAAGCCAATGGTGTTTTAGCAACATACTACCTCCAAGTCAAAACTCTGCTTTCACCCATCATCCCCCAATCTCCTTGTTTATCAGCCCCAGCTTCTTCAAAGCTTTCATTTGCAATAGAACTGCTGGAACTTTCCTAGTTGCTGTCACCGTGCTTTTTATATGATATAGACGAAATTGGTTTTGATGATAAGACAGTCACGACTGATATCTGAGCAGTCTGTTTGAGCCTAAGATGGAACTTGCTTGCACATGTTATAAACTCTCCACATTTGCGACCGAATCTAAACCAGAGTTCCTGCAAGAAGAAAATGGAAGAACATGTAAAAAGATGTTTGTGATAGTATGCTTCATGTCAATATTTAAGTACTCACCCGCTGGAAAGAGATGCATCAGTCATGGTTTCTCATGTCCTGTTAGTCCCGCTAGATCAGTTGCAAGGTCGTTATCACCGTCATTGACTATTGTTCTTTGCCTCCATTGTTAACTCGGTGTCCCCTCAAGAAATCCACACAGAAGTATAATCGTATCAGAAAATTATGAAAAGAAAAAGCACTATAGTATCAAGTCTCCAAAGTCACATACCAGGGGAAAACAAGCAGCAATGCAGCTCTCCCACAAAATCTTCAAGCCATCATTGCTACTTCGCGCTACCAGCCACCACCGTCTTTCCGAACCCAAAGACGTTCTATTAATAACAACAGCCCATGACCTGCTCGAGAAAATAAAGAAATAACATCAAAACGAAGTTCAGAACAGGGCATTCAGAGAAACCAATTCAAGTTGTCGTGTACAAGATGAAACTTGGGTGGTCACTTGTTCTATCAAGCACTTTGTCAAGTTGTAGTTAAAACACTTCAAGACAAAAGAGTCCTAGACCTCCACTTTTCAAAAGCTTCCTATAACTTATTCTTGGAAAGGAACTTTACGTCTGCGACATACAATCATTTAACCATGAACTTAGCGCGATGCTGCATGAGTTTCAAGCTCTAGTCAAGCAGAATTGAGGATCTTTGTATCGTTTTCTACTCTTCCCGAGTATCCTGATATGGTTCTTGCTTCAGGGTCTGATCACACCATGATTTTCTCGACCAAATGCTCTGTGGAGAGAATGATTCTTGAGCTGTCATAGAATATTAAGCAGTCCTCCCATTGTTAACCTGTTGGAAATCGCAGCAGAGCATTAACATACAAACCCAGTAAAAAGATAACCGTCATCAAACACATGAAAAGGAAGATGTTCAAATGGATATCCGTTTGAAGAGAAACATATGAACATAGATCAAGTTGAAGGAATATACCCTGCGAACACTCGCATTTGTTGCTCTTCACCACCAACCTTTTCCACGGAAGTCCCTCACCTCCAACAGACGTATCAAACACGATTCTCTCCCCCCTGGGCTTCTAATCCACCTTCTGGCCCAAAACCATTGTTTTCCACACCTGCCAAGTCACATACAAAATCAAAATAAAATCGTTAGAGGATATTCCTGGAAGACAGAATATCCTATTCAGAAACCAAATCAAATCCAACCTCAAAATTGAATCACTAGAATCAAAGATTGAAATATCAATTAATGGCTCATTATAGCAATTAGATGATTTAGGAATATTTTCAAATCTGATTCATCCCATTTAGGAAATCTAAATCCATATTCAAAGCAGCAAACAATTTCAATCAAAGCCTTTGATTCTCGGTTGAAGCCTATATAAGGAGACGAATACACAAGACATAGACACGAAAAAATCACCAAAAAAAAAACCTATCATACGAAACCGATAACTACCGACGAAGAAACCCTAAAGGCTCGTAACATAAGAGATCGAGAAAACACTTATCTTCTCCGTTGACGAAACTGATTCCGACCGCCGCGAGTCCAACTTCCGCGAATCCCCTCCGCCGGCGCTACACACAAACTTCGGTAAACTCTAATCTTCATCCACATCCTTGTTTTGTTGATGTTCTCGTTTCGATTTCAGGTTCAGAAGTGAAGAACGAAAGAACCAGGCGCGATTAGGGAGAGGGGAGATGAAGACGAACACTGAGAGTTCGATTTGGGGGGGAATGAGAGGGGAATCAGGGTTCTTTGTCTTTTCTCCTATTTTTGATGATCTTTGTTATGTTGTAATCACCAACACATTCACCACGATTATCACTGCTAATCACCGTTAATCGCCACTAACCACACTTAACCTCCTTTAATCACCCATTTAGTTTTTTTCTTTTTTTTTGATTTAATTAATAGATTAATTAACTTTTCTAAATAAACCAACAACATTTTATAAATCAGTTAATTAACCGTTTAAACAATCTAACCAGTTTTTGTTTTATTTATTTAGTTAATCTTCTAATAAGCCATATTAGTTAATAGTCTTTTAATCCAATTAAATCAAACCTTTTTTTTTAATAACTGAACAGTTTTATTATAATTAGTTAATCTTTTTTAAAAAAATAACTACAAACCCTAATTTTCACAAATGCCTCGCCGCAGGCAAAATTACCATTTTACCCCTAGCATTAGGTCAAAGAGCCGCCGCGCTCATTTTAGGGTTTCCCGCCGTGGAATCCCTAATTTAACCCTAATTACAACTTAACATTTCAACGTAGAAATTCGGAGTTCCTACACTCCGCGTAAGCGTGTCCTTAAGGCGCGTTTATTCCCCTTGAGACCTTGACCACTGTCAAGAGATCTCTAACCTCCCTTTTGAGGGGAACTACGATTACTCTGATTCCACTCCCGTAAGGATACGTAGGCACAAGATGCGATGTCTTGCCGAGTAAACTTAGAATTAACCCCCTTTATTATTTATTATTGCTTATTTATATTTTATTTATCTTTGCTATTTAATTATTTTGCTTATTATTTTGTAATTGTTTCTTGGATGTAAAGTTGTTTAATTATTTAATTATTATTACGGTTAGTAATTAGAGAGTGTAACAACAAGTATGTAATATTAAAATAAATTTAGATCACTTTTAAATAAAGATAATTAAAATAAACACGTCACACACGTAAGTCGATTTTAATCGCCGTCTCACTTCCTAAGGATATCCCTCAATTTGCCTACGAATAATGGTTAAGTGGGGTGTATAAAGCAAGTCCCTCAAAAAAGAAAATCATCAAAGTCCCTTATGGTTGCCTTTACGAATCGAGTCCCTTTCGAAAAATGATGATGGTCCCTCCAGTTTGCTTATTACATCCCACAATGGCCTTCAAAAATCCAATTGTCCCTCACATGTCCCTTAACATCCAAAGTAAGGACTACCTACTCCATTATAGTAGGGATAGTCTTACTAAGGAAAGGATAAAGAATAAGAAAGACCTTTAAACATTAGGGTAGGTTACTCCTAGGTGCTTGCTCACTTCAAAACTGTTTCGCACTTAAACAAATTTTCAACAAGTTTTCAAACAAGTTCTTAACACATCCTTACATGGATTATTTATTAACTATTCTGAAAATTTTCTATTCACACACTACACTTTCAAAACAATTCAAAAGTGAGCTTAAGTACCTAAGAGCCCATGGATAACCATGGATGAAAAGGGTGCTAATACCTTCCCTTTTCATAACCTACCCCCCGGACCCAAAATATTCTCTAAGGTCTTTCCTGTTCTTTTATAACCTTTCCTTATGGATAAAATAAAAGTCGGTGGCGACTCTTGCTATCCGCAACATCGTTTAAAGTCAGTTCACCGGGTTACACCAATGCACATGGTAATGGTGTTGGTGTTGTGATTAGTTCCCCTGAAGGTTGTCATACCCCGATTACTGCCAGACTTTGTTTCTATTGTACCAATAACATGGCTGAGTATGAGGCATGTATCATGGGTATGCAAGTTGCTATTGATATGAAGATTCAGTTCCTTGAGGTGTATGGAGATTCAGCTCTGGTAGTAAGTCAGATTAAAGGAGATTGGGATACAAAGCATGATAATCTCATTCCTTACAGAGAACATGTGTTGTCTTTGATCCCACATTTCAAAGAGATTACTTTTGGACATATTCCACGAAGAGAGAATCAGTTGGCAGACGCATTGGCCACCATGGCATCTATGTTTGAGATCAGCTGGGATGATGAAGCTCCCAAGATTACCATTGATAGATTTGAGAAGCCTGCATACTGCAATGAGATTGACACTGAAGGGGCAGAGGAGAAGCCTTGGTTCTATGAAGTGAAAAACTATCTTGAAGCTCAGGAGTTCCCTGAAGGGGCATCTGTCAAAGATAGGAAGTTCCTGAGAAGGTTTTCTGCTAAGTTCTTTCTGAGTAATGGCATTCTGTATAAGCGTAATCATGATTCAACTATGCTTCGTTGTGTGGATAAGAAGGAAGCTACAGAAATTATGGAAGAGATGCATGATGGGACCTTTGGCACTCATTCTAGTGGTCATACCATGGCAAAGAAGATTTTGAGAGCAGGTTACTATTGGTCTACCATGGAAGTTGATTGCTATCAACACTCCAGAACATGTCACAAATGTCAAATCTATGCTGATAAAGTACATGTACCTCCATCTCCATTGAATGTGTTGACTGCTCCTTGGCCCTTTGCCATGTGGGGCATTGATATGATTGGTGAGATCAAGCCTACTGCTTCTAATGGGCATCGTTTCATCCTGGTTGCTATTGATTACTTCACGAAGTGGGTAGAGGCAGCTTCATTTGCATCTGTGACTAAGAATGTTGTGGCTCGGTTCATTAAGAATAATCTCATATGTAGGTATGGTATCCCTGAAAGGATTATCACTGACAATGGCTCTAATCTGAACAACACTATGATTACTGATCTCTGTACGCAGTTCAAGATTAAGCATCACAACTCTTCTCCGTATCGTCCAAAGATGAATGGGGCAGTTGAAGCTGCTAATAAGAACATTAAGAAGATTGTACAGAAGATGACTATTACTTACAAGGATTGGCACGAGATGTTACCATTTGCTCTGCATGGTTATCGTACTACAATACGTACTTCAACAGGGGCAACCCCATTCTCCTTAGTCTATGGTATGGAAGCAGTTCTGCCTATTGAAGTTCAGATCCCCTCCTTGAGAATTATGAAGGATGCAGGCTTGGATGAAGATGAGTGGATTCAGACTCGACTTGACCAGATAAATTTGATTGATGAGAAAAGGTTAGCAGCAGTTTGTCATGGCCAGATGTACCAGAAACGGATGATCAAAGCTTTTGACAAGAAGGTTAAGCCAAAGGTATATCAGGCTGGTGACTTGGTAATCAAGCGTATCATATTACCACAGGGTGATCCTAGGGGCAAGTGGACTCCAACATATGAGGGACCATTTGTAGTCAAGACAGTGTTCTCAGGAGGTGCCATGATACTGACTACAATGGATGGTGAAGACTTCCCACAACCTGTAAACGCAGACATAGTTAAAAAATACTACGCATAAAAAGAGACCCGCTAGGTTGACAGGCCTAGGCAAAAATAAGGGCATCCCGGCAAACCAAAAGGGTTTGGGCAAAAATTAGGGATATATATATAAAAAGATGTACACCCGGCAAGTCGAAAACCTGAAAAGGCGGCTTGGGCAAAAAAGGGTATCCCGGTGGATTGAAAACCTGAAAGGGCAATCCAGGCAAAAGTTAGGGATTAAAGCGTATGACTATGTCTCGTTTGGATCACTCATGAAACTGCAACCAGTTGTACTACTTACTCAAGCTCAAACAGATGAAGCTCAATCCAATCGTTTCCGTCTCAACAGCAAGAAGATGAGATACTTGAGTGGCAATAGTAGAATTGAAACTCAATAGGATTATTTCCCACATAGCTGATTCTTTTTGTAAAACTTCATGACAAAATTCTCTTACTAGGGTTTACGTCTCCTTGTACAAACTTACCCGTGTATGGGTCACTTTTGATATAAATAAACTCCATCTTTTGAATCCAGATTTACTTTTACCCTATTTACATAAGCGAAACGTCCATTGGTTGTGTTTGAATGTATGTATGCCTTTTAATATGATTGATGTTTACCAGAAATACATGAAAATGCAGTAATAGTATTTACTAAGGACGAACGAGGGAAGGATTTCAACGAAGCTTCGCCGGTTCATCTTTACAAGACAGTTACAAACCATCAGTAGGACTAATCCATTTTCACAAAGTCTAATCTCCCCTGGAATTTATATCCATCTCTTTTATCCTCATACGGATATACGGGAAATTACTTTCCAATAAGGGCACGATGAACGAAGACGGGATGTTATACTTATCCTACTATCAAACGAAAACGAAGGTTATCTATACCCTACTATCCCCAACAACGGGAGGTTATCTATACCTTGTTATCCCCAGCAGACGGAGGGTTATATATTCTTCAACAACGAATCGGGATTTATTTTCCTTGGCCAGCAGTTGTTATACAAGGATATCCAGACACTTCCAGCAGTGTCATATCATACATACATCATTTACATCATACCATAACATATATGTCTATAGTACATTACCTAAGCGCATCATGTCATACATGCATACATAAAGCATAAACTAATGTTGTTATACAGAATGCTACCTTGTTTTCAGGTCAATTATCCAACAAACAAGCTTATGATCTTTGGGACTGCTTTATTGTAACCTCAGGGTTACTTTATCCTCCTGATGAGCTTCTTATTACTTTGGGACTGCTTTATTGTAACCTCAGGGTTATTTTATCCTCCTGATAGCCTCTCATGACTTCAAGACTGCTTTAGAGCTACTGATTGCTCTATCCTCCTGAAATCATCCTATTACTTCAAGACTGCTTTAGAGCTATTCATTGTTCTATCCTCATGAGGTCATATTACTACTTCAAGACTGCTTTAGAGCTATTCATTGCTCTATCCTCCTGAAGCCATCTAATTATTTCAAGACTGCTTTAGAGCTATCCATTGCTCTATCCTCCTGAAATCATTACTTCAAGACTACTTTAGAGCTATTGATTGCTCTATCCTCCTGAAATTACATTATTATTTCAAGACTGCTTTAGAGCTATCCATTGCTCTATCCTCCTGAAATCATTACTTCAAGACTGCTTTAGAGCTATTGATTGCTCTATCCTCCTGAAGACATATCACATTATTATTTCAAGACTGCTTTAGAGCTGTTGATTGCTCTATCCTACTGAAGCCATTCTATTACTTCAAGACTGCTTTAGAGCTATTGATTGCTCTATCCTCCTGAAGCCATTATTACTTCAAGACTGCTTTAGAGCTATTGATTGCTCTATCCTCCTGAGGTCAGATTTATCACTTCAAGACTGCTTTAGGGTTATCATTATTGATTGCTCTATCCTCATGAAGACATGCTGTTACATCAGTATTACTCCAGACTCCTGACAGTTCTCATTATACTACTGAAGAACTTTCCCCTAGTGGCATCTTTAAGCCCACTCAATCATGTTCAACCAACCATCAATATCACTCCATGCACTGGTGAGTGCAAATTTTTGGGCTTTTGTGTTCAATCCCCTTCAACCTTCCAGGTTACGACTGGCAAATATACCAATCTAACCCCTCAGGTTTCAGAAAATTGAACAGGGCAGCTGTTGCACCCCAAAATTTGCCCTCACAATACAAGACTTTGTGTTCCAAGAAGGTTCACAAGGTTCACAAAATTCACAATTGGTCAGAAGAGTTGACAATTCCCTCAGACAATGCACCTCCTAAGCAGTGCATCCAAAACTAGGGTTTTGACTTTAATCAGGCTAAATGGACTTCCAAGACTTCAAGTGAGCTTCATAACATCTTATATGTGTATAAGAACCCCCATGTCAAGTTTCAAGACTTTTCTCAAAAGTTTGCTCAGTCAGATGATCAGATAAGTCAAAAGCAGTCAATGCAGTTAAAAGGTCAAACTGAGGTCAACTGTGGTCAAACCAAAGTCAAACTTCATGATTTTTTTTTGCCAACATCAAAGAGAGGTTGGGTGAGAAATATTATCATAATAACTGTAATACCCCAAATTTTGCCCTAAGATTTGTCGTCGCATTTCATTGCATTTAATCAATTACTAACAAATTTGTGTAGTCGTTTGACTTTTTGCAGGTAAATATCATATGGCATGCATTTTTTTTTCTAAAAAAGTAAAAATGGCACAATTGGCAGGAGGACATGTGTAAGGAGTTATGAGTGTGAGAGGTTGAGAGTTCGAATCTCACCTTTGTCACTTTTTTTGTTTTTTTTATTATTTTTACTCTAAATTTTTCTATCTTTCATTAAAAAAATAACAAAAATAGTTTTTTATTATTATTTAATTATTATTTTCGTATTTTAATTAAATCATTTTTAAAATATTATTTTTTTTCACTTTTTTCTAAATTATTCATAAAAATATCCAAAAAATCATAAAATAAAAAATATTGAAAAAAATTTTGTTCTTTTTATAATATTTTTTATTTTAGGAATCAATAGGATTATTAGTTTTTATTTTAAGTTTATTTTAATTATTTTAAATTATTTAAATTTTATTTTTTCTTAACTAATTATTTAGTTTGGGCTTTAAAATGGGCTTTAGGGACATTATTGACAATTTGGTGTTAACCCTAATTTGTTCCCTATATATACATGTGTTGCCTTGTTGGAAAAAAGGGGAGAGAATGAAAAAAACCTAAAAGGAGTGAGTGTCGTTTGCCGTTATTTAGTTTTCTTCTTCATCCATTACTATTGTTTCTTTTTCTTCATCGTTTACCGTTATTTCTTTTCCTTCATCTATTACTGTTGTTTCTTTTTCTTCATCTTTTACCGTTATTTCTTTTTCTTCATCTATTACCGTTATTTCTTTTTCTTTATCTATTACTGTTACGTTTATATATATATAATTTTTAAATTGTTAGAGTTTATATATATAAGATTTTTGATCGAATTATGTCGATACGATGTTTGCACATTTGTGTGCATGACGCGTGACATTTGTGTTAGTTCGATCTGGTTGCGATGATTGCATTTTTGTGTGAGCAATAATACTATTTTTTGCTTAATTTCTTTTTCTTTGCGATAAATTTTGTTTCGTCCGATTTAGATCTGGTTGCGATGAGCGCATTTCTGCGTTAGCAACATTGTTGGGTTATTTGGCACATTTAAAATTCATTATTGCTTTATTATTATTATTATTATTATTATTATTATTATTATTATTATTATTATTATTATTATTATTATCATTATTTATTATTATTATCATTATTATCATTATTATTACCATTATTATTATTATTGTTATCATTAATTTATTAAAATTTGTTATAATATAAAAATCTGTTTTTTTAAAATAAATAACATTAACATCTTTTCCAAATTAATATGAAAACCTATTATTTTTAAGAAAAACTTTTTTTTAGATAAATTTAAAATAATAACTAAAATCTTTTTTTAAAATAATAACTAGAACCGTTATTTATTTTATTTTATTATTGTTCAATTCAAATTTCATTATCATATTGTATCTGCTCCTCTCATGTAACCTCGCGAACTTAACAATCGCTCTTTAAATTCTGCCTTTAAATTTCTGCTTGCATGGTTTAAATTATGACATTATCTCTCTGTTTGCATGATTCAATTATCTCACGCGTTTACTATTATTTCTGTCACATTGCACACATCCGAAGGTTAGGTCTAACTGTTTGGCCGCCGCGCCAATAGTCCGTAAAACTTCACACATTCAATTTCAAATCCTCAAAACTACAAACTACAAACCCTAATTTTCACAAATGCCTCGCCGCAGACAAAATTACAATTTTACCCTTAGCATTAGGTCAAAGAGCCGCCGCGCTCATTTTAGGGTTTCCCGCCGTGGAATCCCTAATTTAACCCTAATTACAACTTAACATTTCAACGTAGAGATTTGGAGTTTCTACACTCCACGTAAGCGTGTCCTTAAGATGCGTTTATTCCCCTTGAGACCTTGACCACAGTCAAGAAGTTTCTAACCTCCCTATTGAGGGGAACTACGATTACTCTGATTCCACTCCCGTAAGGATACGTAGCACAAGATGCGAGGTCTTGCCGAGTAAACTTAGAATTAACCCCCTTTATTATTTATTATTGCTTATTTATATTTTATTTATCTTTGCTATTTAATTATTTTGCTTATTATTTTGTAATTGTTTCTTGGATGTAAAGTTGTTTAATTATTTAATTATTATTATGGTTAGTAATTAGGGAGTGTAATAACATGTATGTAATATTAAAATAAATTTAGATCACTTTTAAATAAAGATAATTAAAATAAACACGTCACACACGTAAGTCGATTTAATCGCCGTCTCACTTCCTAAGGATATCCCTCAAGTTGCCTACGAATAATGGTTAAGTGGGGTGTATAAAGCAAGTCCCTCAAATAAAAAAATCATCAAAGTCCCTTATGGTTGCCTTTACGAATCAAGTCCCTTTCGAAAAATGATGATGGTCCCTTATATGTGCTTATTACATCCCACAATGGCCTTCAAAGTCAAATTGTCCCTCACATACCCCTTAACATCCAAAGTAAGGACTACCTACTCCATTATAGTAGGGATAGTCTTGCTAAAGGAAAGAATGAAGAATAAGAAAGACCTTTAAACATTAGGGTAGGTTACTCCTAGGTGCTTGCTCATTTCAAAACTGTTTCACACTTAAACAAATTTTCAACAAGTTTTCAAACAAGTTCTTAACACATCCTTACATGGATTATTTATTAACTATTCTGAAAATTTTCTATTCACACACTACACTTTCAAAACAATTCAAAAGTGAGCTTAAGTACCTAAGAGCCCATGGATAACCATGGATGAAAAGGGTGCTAACACCTTCCCTTTTCATAACCTACCCCCCGGACCCAAAATATTCTCTAAGGTCTTTCCTGTTCTTTTATAACCTTTCCTTATGGATAAAATAAAAGTCGGTGGCGACTCTTGCTATCCGCAACATTGTTTAAAGTCAGTTCTCCCACCGTGTTACAGTGGCTATCGTGGGAAGTTTTAGTCAAGGTCTCCCTGCGTGCGTTGGGGTCATCCTGATTGGATACCTCACTATCGGGGTGGCTTGTCGAGTAGAGTCATCGTCAAGGTTTTTTCTTGCAAGAGCCTCCGTCAAGGAGGGGCTTTGGTTTTGGGTTTCCCCATCCCTCCATTCGTCCTTTCACTTGATTTGTGGTGGAAGCGTGGATTTAATCTTGGAGTCAAATTCACCATTTTCCTCTACTTTTTAGGTTAAATGGTTATACGGATTGTGAGCATCATCTATATTAACAACGAGTTCAAGCTCGACAATCCCATTGAGTTCGAAGGAGCTGAACTAGTTTGAATGCCCGCGGACTGGGCCGGGAAGGAACCTCTCACTATAGCATCGTGCTTCGCCTTTGATGATACTGACACTTTTGCCACTGTCGAGGACCGTCTAGAAGGTTCCTCTGCGAGATGAATGGTCTACAAACCCAAGGAAAGACACCACATATACTCGAGTTTCAAAGAGATAAGGTTCTCCATGTACGAGTTTGCATTTCGTGAAGCAGGGATCCGTCTCCCCTTTAGCGATTTTCAGAGGGGAGTGTTTCGGTGGCTCCGCCTATCCCAATCGCAACTACACCCAAATTCCACAGCGTTCGTGCGGGCATTTGAGCTCGTTTGCGAATATCTTTGGATTGGGGTCACTCTTCCCCTATTCTTCCGCAACTTCCACCTTCAGCGTCAATCTTTCGAAGGTATGCAAGTTAGGTATCCTTAAAGTAGCCGACGAAGTTGTTTCGGGCGTACTAAGATTCTCTCTGCTCCTTCAAGGACAAGTTTTATATCGTGAAGCCCGTGTCGTACGCGGCTATTGACTCACTGTATGACGTTACGGTCATGGAAGAGGATAGGAAGCCCGAGGAGACCTTAGTGTCAAAATTTCCACTTGAGTGGGTCGAGGACCACTTCCTCTTGGGCATGGACATCTATATTGTGAAGCATGTCGACCTGGATGCTGACGACCGACTGACTTACCAAAAAAATTTCGACTTTGTATCCGACTTCACCCCCGCCAAGCGTGTCATAAAGGATAGGAATTTCATCCTCGACGAGCGCGGGGAGATCTATCATGAGGCTCGGTTGATCAATACCAAGGCTCTCCTTGAGTGCAGGTCCCACGAAGAGGCTTGAGGTTTTTAGGTAACACCACTTTCTTTTGGCGGGGTGCCTGCCCTTTTTTCTTTTGTTACTGACTTTGTTTCTCTTTTTTATTGCTACAGGCCAGATGTTTGACGCGTAAGAACGCATTCTAAAGCTCGCATCGACAAAGGGTGGGAAGAAAAGAAAGAGTAAGGTTTCCCAAGTCTAGCATATGGTAAGGCACGACCAGGGGGCCGATGGTTCTTCCTCTCCTCAATGTAGCCAGTCCCCTCCCCCTCAGGACGCATCCTCCAAGAGGCAGGGGTCGAGGAACCAGTGCTTGTCAATCTTGAGGAAAGCGCGCCCGTGGAGAATTTCGTGCAGCCTCCTTGCATACCCAGAGGGACTTCTTCTCCAGGAACCACTCCCTGACGGTGGTGGAGGACGACACCAAGGCGATCATGGGAATCACTCGAACGGCTCAGAGAAAAATGTTGACCGAGGATATGAACACCATGATGAGGATCTTTTTTATGGCCCTGGTTTTGAACGACGAAATAAGACATACCTCTGAGTTGAAGAAGCTACACGACGAGAACGTCGTCCTTGAGGCAGAGAGCGACCTGCAGGAGGCTTATACGAGGTATGAGAATCATGTGCGTCTCCTTTGCAAGATGAACGAGATGAGGAAAGAGCTAAAGGGACAACGGAGGAATGTGATCGACTGCTGATCAAGGTGGCCGAGCTAGAGACTGAACGCAGGCCTGCTGAAGATGAGTCTGCTGGGGAGATGCTCATTGCATCTCGAGCTGATCTAGTGTCAAAGATCTGAGAGCTCGAGCAGGATTTCCTAGGGGCCTTCGAGGTGGGTCTCAACTGCACTGTGGCACATCTCCAAATTATGAACCTGAACGTCCATCTCGTGACTGAGGGGACGAGCCCTTATCATCAAGTTGTCGAGGGTCGTGTGGTCGCACCAGAAGTTGAGGAGGAAGATGACGGCCAAGTTGTGGCGGGAGACCAGCCCGGGGAAAATGAAGTTGTTTAGTGTGTTTGTTATATTTCTATTTTATGGCCTGCACGCCATATTTGATGTAGTTTTCTCTAGCCTGCATGCCATATTTTGTAATCTTTTAACAATGGGCTCTACCCACACTTTGGAAATTCTATATTCTATTTTTATGTTGTGTGTGTTCTTATTTTTCTTGTTTTTCATGTGTATGAGATAGTGAGTTGTATGTTCTTTACTAGGATTTTTGCTCAACATATATTGTGACAGACCATGCAGGGAACTGGTCGGGTGATCGGAGTTGGTATTCGATCGATGACGGAGCCAATACCTCGGTCGAGGTCTTTTCCCGTGGCGTGAACTTCCCATCACGAGCTGGGCATTCTGCCTTACTGGTACGTCAATGGAGGAGCTCGATCGAGGGGTCCCCGTAAGATCAAGAGCCTGCTCGAACACACAAAGGGAAGACTCTTGTCTTTTTGTTTTGAATTTAGGAGTCGCACCTATACCATGTCGCACCCCTTGTGGCCGCGACGCTAGTGGGTTACGGGCAGTGTCTAACTGTAGTATTGCTTGAGTTTTTCTGTGTTCTAGGGTCGAGCAAGTTTTTCCACGTGTAGGTTTTCGAGGTAATAGGCCCTGTTTCCCGTCTTGTCTCGGAAACGATAGGGGCCTTCCCAGCTTGCGACGAGTTTACCCTCGCGCGAGTCTTTCTGATTCCTTCATAGGACCAGGCTGTCCACCTGGAACTCGCGCTTAATGACTTTGCTGTCATGTTGCAAAGTTATTCTTTGTTTCAGCGAGGCTTCTCATAGGGATGCCTGACTTGATTTCCTCGACTAGGTCGATTTCCTTCTTTAAGACCTCATTGTTTTCCTCTTTGTCAAGGGGAGACTCGGTTCTTCTGGAGGATTCTCTTATTTCCACCGAAATTACTGCCTCAGTTCTTTGAGTTAATGTTTAGTGCTTTAATCCACCAAGGTGAGTGGATGAACTTAAAGATGGAATGACTTTGAACTTGTAATCTAATTTGGCATTCCTTTCCTCTTCTCTTTTTTCTTTTGACCGTTTGAACTTATTTCAAGTTCTTGATGAAGATGAGATCATTACCTATTTTATTTTCGTGTGGTATTGCTTTCGGAGAGTGATCTACATATCACTTCTCTAGCATGCATTAGTACTAACATTGTTATTGACCGGTCACAGATAGTCGTGGTTTTTACATAAACCCGATTTGCTTAACATGGCGCTAAATTGTCCCGTAATCAGAAAGTGATCATTTGTGGCTCAAACTTATGTTTGAAAGTCCAAGTATAGTTGATTATTTGTCTTAGGTCCATCACCTATGAAACTTGTTGTTAGGAGGCTTTTATTTTATTAATCCTCTAATAATTTTTCATCAACTTTGGGTTAAGTGCATGAGTTAGCCATCGTTGATCATTTGCTCTAAAAACTAATCACTGACTTACTAACGATATCATTGTACTAATTTTGTTTATGTTTCCTTCTTCCTAAAAGCCAATGTTTCAGACAGGACAGCTCATCCTTGTTACTGATTAGTCATTAGGCCATGTTTCTTGTTGTTTGCACTTTCCTTATTCTGTACTAGTTGTCTGCCTTCAAATTATGTTTGTACTTTTGTATTAATGAAATGAGCATTGCAACTTTTAATTTTAATTCATTTTGTTTTGTTTGCACTTTTATGCTTTATCTTTTAAATATTTACTCCTTGTCCAAATTTTTTATTATGCAAATATTTGATGGAGGATGATGAAAATATTATACCCATAACTACTGTCGGTATGCTTTCAATCAAACTTTGTTGAAGATGTAATGCATTGTTTCAATCCCAAACATTGGAGAAATAAGGAAGTTATTCCCTTTTCAACCCCTTTGATCCTATAAGTTGGAGTTTCTTTCTTTACAAAAACCCGTAATCTTAACCTTGGGGTGGGTAGTTCTCAGTTAATTCGGTTGTGTGTTCATGCGAGACACCTTTCATATAAAGGTTGCAACCACAATTATTTTCCTCCGCACACAGCAAGCAAGTACCAAAGATGAATTTCAATTCAAAATTCAATGATGGTTCACCGTAATCATTAAGATACTCAGTCACTTTCTTTTTAAAAAAATCAAAAGAAAAATCCCACTAAGTCAAAACCTACGAAGGAGACTTAGGCAAAACTGGGGCATCCCGCTGATTGTAAGTTTCAAAAGAAACAGTTCAGGGAAACGTTAGAGACAATAAAAGAGGATATCTTTAAATCTTTACCCTGAAAGTCCTCAATGGAAAAAAAAACCAAATGTCGTAAGGAAGTAGTGACTGCCTTTTCAAAGTTCCCTTGACTTTTGAACCATTATCATCACTATCATCAGTACAATTCCTACCTCTTGGGAACCTGAGTGCATAGTCTGAGTTAACTGAGCATAGGACTGGAGATTATCACGAAGATTGGGTGGGAGCAAATAAACTTTGAACCTTTATCCTTTGTTTCATAAACCGTGAACCAGACCGCGTTACAACCCTCAAAAGACCTAACTGAAGCAAAGTTATTTTGAAATCATACTACAGTAAGATTGCGTAAACTAACTTCCAAAGATCTTTGCAGATCATTTGTTTTGGCATTGCACCTTTTACTCTACCTTCTCGCTTTGATGTTTTGAATCGCCGTGTTCTGACCAATGACTCATATACTTTGTGTCGCATCGCTGCGAAGAAGGGGCTGGCAAGGGCAGAAGAGTCACCACCGTTCGTTATTTATCCCAAAGAGAGGGAAAGGAAACGATCAGAGAAAACCTACAAAAAAGGGAAAAGACAGGTCATTGCAACCAAATCTTGGGTTCGGGAGTCGGTTACGCAAGGGGAAGGTATGAGCACCCCTCACGTCCATCGTACTCGACGGGGCCCACGCTTGTTGTCTATCTAAAATGGTGTTAATCTATATAAGCTATAGGCCACATGGACAAAAGAAAAGAAAAGAGACTCGATAGAGCATCGCCGCTCTATGCCTACGTACTCCCTCGTGCAATGGGAAAGTCAGAGTCAACGTAGTTCGGAAAACTACGGGTGAAGGTGGGGAAGGTTGCTCGCCAAGACACCTCTGTCTTGTGCCTACGTATCCTCGTCTGGTACGAGAAATCAGAGCAAACGTAGTTCGGGCTAACACGACCAAAGGTTGATTCAAGTGTTTTAACCGAGTAGGGTTAATCCTTCGTTCTAGCAGTTAGGTGTATTGCTGCTCGACCATCGGAGACTTAGGCGTTACTTGTTTGCGGTAGAACCAAGAGTTAACAACACTCTCTTTGAAAATGGTTTTCAATTAATCCCGGAGGATAAAAAAGTTTGATGTTTATTTTTGTGTCTTTTATGAAGAAGAAGTGAATTGAATTGTGTTTTTAATTCATGTTGCACTAAAGACTATGACTTAGGAGCAAATGCGTTGCATATCTCCCAAAGGGCATACGCTAAACACTCTAGACAATTGAGAGGAGGCCCCCAATCATCATTTCCCAAATGCTTAAGGCTCATGGCGTACAACACTCATTATCCTTTATTACATGTTTTGAAGAAGTTTGAAGATGAGAAGAGAGAAGACACAACTAAGGGGAAACTAACTCAACCATAATGTTATCATGCAATGTGCTCCTAAGATTGATGTTAAGAGGGAAGAACTATCCTAATGTTATCATGCTTGGATTGAACACTTAATTTCTTTCCTACTCCCATCTTACACAAATGGGACTAGGAATCCTAAGGGATCTTGGCAAAGAAACCAAGTAAACACAAGATAAATCAATCACAAGTGAAAAGGAAGAAAGGGATGCAAACATGAAATGCAACACAAAGAAAGAGAGGGAGGAAAAAAGTGTGGGGCAGCAACCACCACAAGCACATCTTAACCTCTTGGAAGCAAGTAAACGTATGCAAAGCAAAAGATAAATGCAAGCAAAAAGACTTAAACAAGTCTAGGCAAAAGTGAGATGAAATGGGAGAAGTTACAACTCCTACAACCATTCAAACATTAATCACCAAACCAAAAGGCCAACAAAATAAGAAAGAGATGAAACCATGATCAAGATGAATATGGGAGAATAGGCTTGGGAAGCAAGAAACATAAGAATAATCTCAACCAAATGCATCACATTGATCATGCAACAAGAAAGCACAAACAAGTTCTCAAAGTGGCATCTCATTCAAACAAACTCAAAGTACAAACAAAGAGTACCAAATCACCATGAATGAGTTCCAAAGTCCAATGGACAGAAGTGAGAACAAGAGAAGAAGGTTCACAAACCAAAGAAGAAATAAAGCCAGAACAAGTTACAAAGTAGGGCAAGGTAAAGAACCAAAGTTCAAAACACTTTCAACATTCAAATGCAAATGGAAGCCCTAATTAAAAGTAACTTGCAACACAAACCAAGCAAGTGCGTGGCCTATAAAATTGAAACCAACATCCTAAACATGTCAAGAATGTGAATCAAGAGGCATAGGATGCATATGGGATCCACAAAGGTCATCTCCCACAAGAACTAGGTCAACTAGTATATATGAACCTCAATTAGGGTAACTTGACTTGCAAGGTTCACCAAAAATAGGAGAATGGTTCAATAAATGCCAAATAAAATGAACAAATCTCTTAAACATGTTGGAAACCAGAGGCCAAAACAACCAAACAAAATTCCAATCAAGGCATCACCAAATGAATTGATCAACTAGGGTGTTCCACCTTGAAGGTTATTTATCGAGGGTCAAACAAATGCAAACCAAAGTCAAACAAAAATAGGTCAAACCTTGACCAAAATTAGCCTCAAAGGCACCTCAATCCATCATCAAAATGGAGAGGAAGTCTTACTCATATGTGATTGCAAATGGTCCACAAATCAAGCAAGAACAAATGAAAACTATATTAAAAACACTTCCTATCATAAAATTCAAATTAAATTGAAAAATAAAAGAAAATTCAAAATAAAAATTATGAAAACTAAGATAACATCTCAAAGTATTTAAAATTATTTTTTGTTGAATTTTATGACAATTGGAAGTATTTTTAATAAAATAAAATCAAAACAGAAAATAAAATAAAAATAAAATAAAATGTAAGCCAAGGAGGTGTAGCAAGCAAAACCAGAATACAAAGAATTCAGTTATGCGTGCAATGGGCTCAAAAACCTGGGGGTGTGGTTAGCAATGCAAGCCCAATCAAATAAGCCAAGGTTAGATTAATGAAACGCAACGTTTCATTAATCCAACCTGGAGTCAAACGTGCCAACAATGCAAGTCAAGCCAATCAGGAAGCCACACATACACAGTCAAGAAGTCAACATAAAAACACGTCAGAATCTGAGGGTTTTGAACCAGACGCCGGAGCCATAGCTCCGATCGTCTTCTCCGGCGAGCTGGTCGGAGCTCAGATGATCAAACCTTCACCAAACTTCACAAAATGCATATCAAAAGAAATCTAAGCTTATGTAGGTTTCAAATCCACGATCCATTCATCTTAAACATGTCTAAATTAAGAGAATCGAAAGGATCAATTTCAAGATGCACATCTGAAAACTTCATCAAACATGAAAATCAAGCAACCAAACATAGCCTACACAAGGTAGGGCTTCAGATGCATCCAATATGAACCTAAATCATGGCCTAACATGAGAGAAAAATGAAGAAGAAGCTTACTGAATGGAGACACTCCGTTGGTGCTTCAGATGCTTGCAAGCTTGCTTCAAGTCGTCTAGATCCACTCCAAATTGCACAAGGAAGATGAATCAGGCCTCAATTGCACTTGATTTGCAGTGAAAAGTGAAACACGATTTTGAATTTTCTTTGAGAATTTCAAATCTGGTTTTTCTCTCTCTTGCTCCAATTTCCACTTCTGAGCTCTCCATTCACGTTTTGAACTTATATATGTTGGATCTCTGATCAATTAGAAGGCCCGTGAAGCCTTAACTTGATGAATTTGGAAAAATGCCCAAAATGAAATTTTATCATGCACACGTGAAAACAGCTGCATACACTCATGAAAATCATTCAAATCTTCAGCTGGTAAGTTTAATTTTACAATGGAATGGGCTTGAGTTTTGTATTTGATCCAATTTTTGAAGTTTGGAGGTGAAACTTCTTTGTGAAGAAATGCCAAAATGCACGTGTTTTTTCCTTCATGAACCAAAACCAACTTGTACATTTTACTTGTTAATGTATCTTGAATAGAATTGAACCAAAATAAGACATGTAAATGACCTATAATGTATTCAATTGAAATCACAATTTAAAGTTCATTTTCCACTTGAATTTCTCACCAAATGTTCACAACCATCCATAATTCACACAATTCTTGAGTTTCATGGTGTAAAAGAGGTCCTTAGGAGTAACTTTCATGTTGGTCGAAAGTTCATTTGAAGTACACAAGTGCATGAAAATGGCTTAGGCAACAAATGGCCTATAATCCAACTTTCCCAAAATACCCTTGCCTTGTAAGGTCCATAACTTGAGTTCCACAAATAATATCAAGGACTTCTAGGACGCTTTGGAAAGATAAGATTATGAGGAAAAACTTTCATGTTCACCAAAAGTTGAGGAGAAACATGATTATAGGTCAAAAGTGCCTTGGAAGTGAGATGACTTTTGTTGACGAAAAAATATGTTCATCTGAGACCTATAACTTGTTGGCATCATAACTTGAGTTACACAAACCCAGTGGATGAGTTCTAGTACTCAAAAGAAAGCTTATAACATGCCTTACAAGTCTCATGTTTACATGAAAATGATATTGAACTTGTGTCATGAGGTAAATTGTCCTTGAAGTTAGGCACTAAAGAAGGAGATTTTACACTGAGATCCTCTGAAACCCTAATTTAGTAACTCCTTGAACTCTTGATTCTTCTTGATTTTAACTTGACATGATATCCTAGATGTCTTAATATAACTTCCCATGGCTCCAATGACTTAAAACCAAGTCTTAAACTCCCTCAAGTCCTCAGTTGACCAGATGAAACCCTAAGTGCACAACCTTTGATTGTGGCCTCTTGCAGATGAAATAAATGCTTAGATGAGCTCAACAATGGCTTCCAAAGCACTGAATGAGCTTCTCAAACATATCTTATCCATAACCATGAACTTGTGAACCCATGATGATCCTCTGTTGACCCCCAAGATAGGAGATAAGCAACAACCATCAACCTTCTCTTTCAAAGACTTTTGACCATTTCCTGATGATTGTAATATCTTGATAGCTTGAATAAGCACTCATGCTTGAGTTTGAAACCCTTGGAACTTTTCTCTTGAATGACACACCTCCCTTGATCCTCTGAAAAGGACAATGTTATGCAAATGCAAATTTTAAAGAATGAAATGAAACATAAGCAAAGTAAAGAAAGAGGTTGGTCAAATATTGGGGTACAACATGCTTCTTTCAAAAATGATTTGATTTTAAAAATTTGCATAAATTTTTCATTTACCATGTTTGTATGAACACTTTTGTTTGCAAACTGGCTTTCCTCTAAGGAATTTTCAAACAGTTGAGAAACTTGGCTGATGACCCTATCAGGGGCAAACTCTTTTCACATCCTGTCGAAGAATCAGTTCAAGATTTGTTCAGGGCAAATTCTTCTCATATTTGGTTTATCTAGAAGGTATTTCAAGACTCACGCTGGGGCAGGCTTCCTAAGCACTCAGCAAAGCAGTCATCCAACAAGCTGAAGCAATTATCAGTTCATCTACAACAATCAACTAATCAGGGGCAGTTTACTTGAAGAATCCCCAATAAGTTATTCATCCTTCCTACAAGGATCATCTATTTGGTACAGCTTACTAGTGCGACAGAGATGTGTTCAACAGTAGCATCTTTAGTCCCCAAGAAGAGTGGCAGTGATATCCGTGTTAAGGAATCAGTCCTCCAGTCTTGTCTTCTCACTAAAAGAGTTGAGCCTCGTCGTCGACATTTGCATTTGCATTTGCATTTGATCATATCATCTGCATAATTTATATACATATTCATAACAGAGTGTTTCATCCTCATTTGCATTTCTCCATAGTTCGTGTTGTTATCCACGTTTTACCTTATGGTCAAAGTCCAACTTATTTGGCACCTATCAAACATTTATTCTCTTTGTGTTATCTGACGTTTTTCCAAATATTCTTTTGTGTTTTTACGTATTCCCAGAATTCTCTTTGTCTGTAATTCTGATGCTTTTCCAGAATTTCATTTATTTTGCCGTCTGATGTTTTTCCAGATGTGTCTGTAAATTCTGATGTTTTACCAGAATTTATTTCTTTTGTCGTCTGATGTTTTTCCAGATGTGTCTGTAAATTCTGATGCTTTACCAAAATTTATTTCTTTTCTCGTCTGATGTTTTTTCAGATGTGTCTGTAATTCTAATGCTTTTCCAGAATCTCATCCTTTTTTGTGTCTATCTGATGTTCTTCCATATACGACTTTGCGTCTGATGTTTTCCAGATGTGTCTTTTGTTATGATGTTCTCCTAAAACCCCTTTGTGTATATCTGACGTTCTTCCAGATACGAGCTTGTTTATCTGATGTTCTTCTAGATATGTCTTCAAAATATTTTTCTGTACATTTAATGCTTTTCTAAATGTTTCAGATGTATCTTCAGATTTTTTTTATCTTCATCTAATGCTCTTCTAGATGTTTTCAATTTGTTTATGACTTTGGTTAACAGCTGCTGAATAATTTTCAAATCTGTTTTCATACTCCATCTAATGTTTTTCTGGATGTGTTCTGGAGTTTATTCAACGCTCTTCTGAATATCTCTGATGTTTTTTGAAGTTCATTCAACACTCTTCTGAATGTCTCTGATGATTGCCTATTTTCCAGAGCTTATTCAATGCTATTGTGAATATCTTCGATGGTTGCTAGTTTATCTCTGATACATGTTCTTTTCCATAGTTTTGTTCAATGCTCTTCTGACAAAACCTCTGGTGACTGTGACTCTTTTCCCAGTAAGTTAGCTTTTGCTTCCTGGATGTTTTTGTTATTTCACTGTGTGTTACTTTCAGCATCTGATGCTTTTCCGGATGTCAGTGTCTTTGTTTAGGGTTTGTCCCTCTCTTTCCAAGTATTACTGGATACTCTTTGTCACCTTGACAGATGTTCATAATATTTTGTTTTTATCAATTGTGTCTCCTAGATACTTTCTCCCGTGAAGTTGTCAATCTTTCCCCATTGGAGTTGCAACATCTTCCTAGTATATATTCATCTCCTGTGACATCTTTCCTCATAGGACCTTTGTCTTGCATATCATATCATAAGCATTTTTGTGGCATCTTAGGGCCAAAAATTGCGCATGTTTGTATTTAAGTCTCTCCGACTTTGTCGACACGAAGATTTCAATTTTCACATCTCCGGATCGAAGAAACATAAATAGGGGCATCTGTTGCACCCTAATTTTTTACTCTAAGATTCCACATCTTTTTGCATCATCTGTATAGTTTATCATCTCTTACATTTTTCATAATACCCAATTTATCAGCTGAAATAAACTTTTTGGACAGTTTAAGTCGTTTTAGCGGGTAAAATTTATTTCAAAATTTGACAAAGCGCCGTATTTTTTTGAATGATATATTTTACGCTAATCACTCTGGTGTATTCATTTTTTCCAAATATTTCGATACTGGTCCAATTATTCGTTTTTTTTTACCATTTTTATCTCTACCTTTAATTAATACATTTTTAATTAATTTTATTTAGTTTGTTATTTTAAATAGTTAATACTATTTTTATTTTATACTTAACTTTAGTCTCAATTTTATTTTTATTTTTTAATTTGTAGACGAGTTTTTAGGAGTCTATAATTTTATAGTATACATTTTCAATAAATTTTGTTCAAGATTTTGGTAATATAGTACATATGTGATACCACTTTCCCATGCACAAAAGCTACTACGACTAGACCCCAAAATCCCACAAAATCTGAAGAGAAAAAAAAGGGCTAGAAGGACTACTGCATGTACTCACATCATCACTACCATCCCACAAGACCATTTTCAAGATAACACTCTTTACTCCACTTCATCTATATACTCTTTCTATCTTGAGGATAACTTTTAAAAAAAGGACACCAAGCTGCACTTTACATCATCTCCCATTTATCATTACCACAAGCATATGCAAACTTTCCACCATTTTTCACCAAAACCACTTGCATACTCAAGCAACAACAAAATATAACCAAACGAAACCACCTTGCTTTCTTTCCATTTTTTTGACAAGCACCTTGGTTCCCGCAAAACTCGACAGTCCCAACGAAGTACTTGCTACGAGTTTAACAACGACATTTCAACAATTTCTCTGCAACAAAACCAAAAGCGGCAGTGTCGACGACATCACAGCGCGACAACGATCTCGATTCGGTAACATTTTTGTTTGATGACTTTGTTTTTCTTTCACATTCTATTATGAGTTTCATGTTGCGTATTTCGACTACATGTGTGTTAATATCGCGATTCAATTTTGCAGCACTTGATTTTGTATGATGTTAATTTTGCAGCATTTGATTTTGTATGTTTGAAGAGATGTTAGTTTTGTATCCTTGGACTTGGAATTGTTTGAATTGTATGCTCATTTTTTTTAGAAATCTCTATTTATATTAATAATGTAAGCTTGAATTTATATTAGATGCTTCTGATATTGCTTATCTTCATATTATAAATAACGTTACTGTTTTTTGCATCTAGAAAAATAAAGATGATACTTGAGTTTTACTTTTGGAAAAATTTGACTCTTTGTTTATTATTTGTTATTTTATTGAAAACTTTGTTTTATGTGGCCCTTTATTAATCATAAAAGAAAAATAAATTATTATTAATTGTCTGTTTTAATTATTTGCATAATATTAAAAAGTTCAAAAAAAAAAAGTATTTTTAAGTTTTAAGTTTAAATATAAATATATACACGGTTTGAATTTTATATATGTATTTATTTTTCCTTTTTGTTTTATATACAGTGGAATTAAGTTTTTTTTTTTAGTTCTATATATACATAAGGTTAATTTTTAATTAGTGTTTAAGTCTTCGTTAACTTATTTCTTTTTAGTTAATTTTTAGATCATTCTTAGTCGTTGTATTGTGAATATCATAAACTTGATTTTTTTTCCTCATGTACATAATTAGCTTTTTATAAAGTGGAAGATTTTGGTTGCTGTTTTGGATAGAAATTTTTATAACATCTTCTTTTATAGTTTAATTAGTTAAGTCTTCTTTTCATAGTTCAATTATTATAAAAAATAGTAAAATATTTTAATTATTTTTAGTATTTCATTTCTATTTTTATTAATTATTTGTCAAATATTTAGAAAAATAAAAAAAAATGTGTTGATTGTTAATTAATTTAAATATTTTTATTTAATTTGATTAATTAAATTATTAGTTAATCTTATTAAATATTTATATTTAAATTAATTAATAATTCATTCATCACCTGATTCTATGACATGACTTGTTTGTTTCCATGTTTTGGGTTTGTTCTATCTGATTAATTCTTGATGTTGTTTTTTCGAGATTAATCTGTTTCACAATGTTTTGTCGTGTCTGTCATTGATTTTACTTGCTGTTGATTACCATGATGTTTTTTCATGTGTACTCTGTGATATTTTATCTATCTGACTATACATGATGTTTTTTTGTGTATTGTGTCTGTGTATTGTTGCTTGCCATTTACATGATGTTTTTCCGTGTATTTGTTGCTTTTCTTTTGATCCCTGTGACCTAATCCGAGGGAAGGGAATGTGTGTTGACTTATCGTCATTGTGCATGTCCCTCGTCTGTTATTGATTTGTCTTTGTTGTTCTTGGTTCTTAGAACCTAGCAACTCGTAGTTCCACGAACTATGGACACTCTGATTTCTCAAGTCCCTCTTGAGGATACGTAGGCACGAGATATGATGTCTTGGCGAGCTCACTAATAACTAACTTCCTGTCAACTCTTGCAACTTAAGATTGGAGTCGTCGTGCTCCGTGTAGTCGTCCCGCCGTGGACATTTCCCATGTTTACCTTTGCCTTAGGATTGGAGTCGTCGTGCTTTATTTAGTCGTCTCGTCGTGGACATTCCCTTCCTTGCTAACTTAGCTTAGTTTAGAGTCGCCGCACTCTATGTAGGTGTCTTACCGCAGACATTTACTTGCCCCCCTGGAACCTTGACCACAGTCAAGAGTTCCTCACCCCTAGTTAGGGATATTCCCGTCAGGATACGTAGGCACGAGATGCGATGTCTTGGCGAGCAAACTTTGTATATACGTTAGATCTTTACCTTAGCACTTTTCCCTTAGCAAGCAAACTTTAGCATAACACAAATACTAACAAGAGGTTCCTGTAGAGTACTACAGATACTTAGGATGCTAACACCTTCCTTAGGTATAACCTACCCCCGAACATTAGATCTCTTAGCGTTATTGTTACATCGTGCAAAAGGTTTTTCTTTCTTTAAACCTTTCCTTTGGATAAATTAAAGTCCAGCTGTGAATTTAATGAATTAAGATTCAAGTTAATCAATAGCTTGATATCACAATTCTCACTGCAACAGTATGCTTTTAACTTTATTAAGTTATTCCCCAAGTGATGGAACTTGTTAGTTCCCATCCATTTGCCTCATCTTTCCCCATTCCAAAGGAAAGTCTCTCTATTGACCTTTGGGTCATAGATATCTAATTACCCTCTTCTCTAACTTTGTTAAGTCACCTTGACCCCTAACTTAGTTAAGTTAGAACCCATAGCCATTAGACTTTTGCTTTAAGTCTAAAAGACCTACCCTTTGTTAGGAAGATCTTTCAACTAGAACTTTAAGATAGAGTTTGTTAACTCTATGTAAGAATCATTATCATGATTACTTACTCCCCTCTTGGCTTTTGTCAAAGTCAATCCCCTTGAGTGTACAACTTAGAATAGAGAGTTTTCTTAAACTCTATACAATCATTGTTATGTTTGTTCTCCTCTAAACCTTGATCATAATCAAGTGTTCATCTATCCCTAGTGAGGTGAACTACGGTTGCTCTGATTCTATCATAGTTAGGATACATAGGCAGAGAATGTGATATCTTTACGAGCAAACTTAGAAACTATCCTTAGGTTCTTACCTACAAATTTTAACTTATACCCAATCCCAAACCATAGCAAACATTTAGCAAGTATAACATACAAACATAAAAAAGGTTCCTGTAGAGTACTACATATGTTTAGGATGTGAAATACCTACCCTAGGCATAACCAACCCCCGATCCCCGAATCTCTTAGCGTTGTTGTTACATCGCGCAAAAGGTCTTTCTTTCTTTAACCTTTCCTTTGGATAAATTAAAGTCCGGTTGTGAATTTAATGAATTAAGATTCAAGTTAATCAATAGCTTGGTATCACGATTCTCACCGCAACAGCTGGTAATGTATCTTCACCTTTTGAGTATATTGTCTTTATCTTTTCTACCCAATGACAGGTAGTAGGTAATAAATCTCACCTCTTTTGGTTGGTTATCTTTTGTTTTTACCCAGTAAATGGTAAAAGGTAATCCTTCCTCCCGAGCTTGTTGCCCTTATTTTTCTACCCAATAAATAGTAGCAGATAACATTTGTCTCTCTTTTGGTTAGTTACCGTTATTTTTCTACCCAGTAACCGGTAGTCGGTAATCTTTCCTTGTGGTGATATTCCTTTTTCTACCCAGTAACAGGTAGTTGATATATTGTTTACCCTACCCAGTAACTGATAGTTGGTAACATTTTTCTTCAGATTTATTACTATCACCAAACTACTCAGTAACTAGTAGTTGGCATTGTTTCTTTTCCTACCCAGTAACAGGTAGTTGATTATCTCTCAACAAGTGGATTACTTTTTACCCAGTAACTAGTAATAAGTAATGCATCTCTTTGTTTTCTACCCAGTAACCGGTAGATGCCAATTCTTTTGTGTTTATTACACTTATTTTCTACTCAGTAACCAGTAGAAAGTATTTTACCTGTTCTCTTCGGTTTGAGTATTTTCGCCCAATAACCGGCAGTTGGTATCTTTTCCCCGTTGAGTCGTTTCCTTTCCTTTATCAGAATAGGATCTTGCTCTTTTGTTTCCCCTGTGGAGTCTCTTTTCATCCTTTGCTCCCCAGTGTTTGTTTATCTCCTGTGACATTTTTTTTCCACAGAAGTCTTGTGTTTGCATACCATACCATTAGCATTATTATATCATTTTATGGCCTCTTAGGATTAAAAATTAGGTTTATTTGTTATATTTAAGTCTCTTATATCTGGTCAAGACAAAGATGTCAATCTTCGTATCTCCGGATAGAAGAAACTTAAATAGGGGCAACTGTAATATCCTAATCTTTACCCCTAAGATCCCACATGTCATTTGTATCTCATCCCACAAACAAGATCGCGAGCTTTGGTTCTCTTGCCTTCCTCTGCAGGTTTGTTCTTGAGAGATCACCGGGCACCTTTATTTTCTTGTTTGTTTGATATTTGTTTATGTTTATGTTTACTAGATATTGATTAAAATCCAAAAAAATGTTTGTTTTTCTTTTACTAACTTCTTCAAGAAGATTTTGGAGCAAAGATATCAAATATTAGTCCCTTAACTCGAAAGAATTTCATCTGAACAAAGTCGAAGTTGATCTGCAACCATTTCAAAATATTCTGATCAAGAGTTTTCCAATATTTGATTGACTTTTATTCAAGAGACTCAAATGTTCATGTGTTTATTTCCATGCCTTCTTTGTCAAGCAAAATAATCGAGCCAGAGCCAAGACAACACATCAAAAAGGCAAATTTTCACCATTTTTTTCCTGTTGTAACCGTTTACCAGTATTGGGTAATCGATTATCCTATGTGAATTTTGTGAAAATTGGGCAAATTCAAATTTTGCAACATTTTTGGCACCAAATTCAAATATCGCAACATGAGAATATTCTAGATCACTTCATTTTAATTCCCCTACCTCATCATAATTAATTCCCACCATACACCTTCATTAATCACCACTTGATCATTAATTTCCCTCCAAATTCAAATTCCAAGCCTAATTTTGATTCCAAACCAAATTTCAATCCACCAAATTTTCCAAGCCTAAATCCTATAAATAGAGATCTCATTTCTCTCATTTCATAAGCTTTTGATAGCCAAATTCACCTTGTCAAATTATTTCTTAACTCTAAATTTTTCTCCAATTACCAAATTCACCAAAGCTCTTTCTTCCTTTGAAAGTTAGTAAGTTCATCATTAGAACTTACTAATCTTTGAGCTAAACCTTCATCCATTCACTTTTTCATCATTAATTCTAGCAGATCAAGGCTTTGAAGTGTGGTTTGTGGATCTGATTTGAAGAATTTCCAGATTTGGAGTGGTAATTTCTTGATCCACCATTGTTGCTCTTAATACATCTTCCACAATGTGATCAATTGTTGATTCTTGTTGTTTGATCTTTGGATCTTACAAATTATGTTCTATTGGTGTTGATTGTTGTTATTTTACTTGAATTTCCATGCCCAATTACATCCTTGATCAAGAGGTGTTTGAAGAAATGATTAATCAAGTTTCTGCATTGTCGCTACTGCGAAAATCGACGCCGGCTGAACAGAAGAGTCCCCACCGTGCGTTATTTATCCCACGGGAGGGAAAGGAAACGCTCAGAGTAAACCTCGCACAACACGGGAAAGGTATGGTCGTCGCAACCAAAACCTGGATTCGGGAGTCGGTTACGCAAGGGGAAGGTATTAGCACCCCTCACGTCCGTCGTACTCGACGGGATCCACGCTTGTTTTCGGGTATGGATTGTTATTCTATCTAAACTAAGGGTTAGGGGATAAAAGAAAAGAAAACGACTCGGCAAAGTATCGCACTTTATGCCTACGTATTCCCGTCTGGAACGAGAAATCAGAGTCAACGTAGTTCGCCTACCTACGGGAAAAGAGGGGAAGGTTGCTCGCTAGGATATCGCATCCTATGCCTACGTACTTCCAAACTGCATGGAAGATCAGAGCAAACGTAGTTCGGGCCACGTACGACACAGGTCTGTCTTGGTTGATTTTATTCCTTCTGAAAAAGGTTTTTCTGATTAGCAGTCCAAGCGGACAAAAATGACGTTTTGATGAGTTCACATTCTTTTACGGAAGAAGTGTTTTTTATTATGTTTGAAATCTTATTGTATTTTTCTGTTTGTTTTTGAGGAAGAAAAGACAGAACTCTAACCTACGGTTGCGAAGGGAATCAAACTAACCTAATGTTATCATGCATGGGTTAAGACCTAGTGTCTATCATGCTCCTCTCTTGCACAGAGAGAAACAGAGATCCTAAGGGAATAGACGGAAACAGAAACAATATCAAACATATACAGTAAAGCGGTAAAATGCATGGATGCAACAATACAAGCGAGGCAAGGGAGTCCCACTCAACCTCGAACCTAGAAAACAATAGGCAAAAGTGAACAGACTTCACTTTCAACCCAACAGGGTAAACAACAAACAATACAGTCAGGAAAACCAATCAATACATCAGGAAATGAAATACAGCAAAAATAAACAGCCACAGCAGCTCTGCAAACAACATCTGACTTCTAGCTTCAGCAAGCATCAATCTCCATCTCCATAGTCTTCAGGCAAGGGCTTTGGTTATCAATCTTCAGTCTACAATGGCTTTTCTTCAAGTCTCATCCTCCAAGCTGAGGGATCAATCACCAGAATGGATTGGGTGTTAAGCAATTAGTTGACTACCAAGGGTGGCAAACCAACTGCTATTAACATATAAGACATTTTCTCTCAAGAGTTCTATCCCTTAGACAATAGCACTAAGCCTTCCAAAGGAAGGGGGTGAGTGTCTTAGAGAGACTCTGTATCACAGAGAGGAATGGAGGCAGTCAAGACCTTCCATGTTTGAGAATCAAGCTTTCTAATCTAGAGCTCTGCCTAGCTCCTAAACCCTAATCTCCTCAACAGCTGCTAGCAGGAATCTCCTCATCAACTCTGGAAGTTGGTCTTCAAGCTCTGAATCTCCCATGGCTTCAACATCACAGGTCTTCAGCTTCCCCAATCCCCAGACAATCCCAATACCCACACAGACAAATCAGTAATCCCAGAGGGCAACACCACACCAATCAATCACATATAGCAGTATATACTAATAGCAGTAGGGGAATCCTAGTGATTTCTAAGGGGATCTATCCTATACCCATAACCCCTATAGTCCATACCCAAAAAATCAAATTAAACTATCCTAAAAGAATTAAACTATTTCACCTAAGTTGATTTAAAATCCTAATTTTGTTCATGTTATTCACACCTACACCAATCACCTAAAATTAATTCCTAAAAATGTGAACTAAATTGTATGTACAAGCTAACAATGTCTAGTAATCAACCTAAAAAGAATGGGTGAAAAATATTAAAGCAACCACTAGAACAAAAATTAACAAAATCATGTATGAAATGAAACACCTAAAATAGGCATTTATTTAGAAAATATGGGGAAAATATCAAATAAAAAATAAAATGCAATTTTTATTTTTTTATAATTTTTTAGACCTCTTGAAGAAAATTATGCAAAAAGAATTATTAAAAAATATGCAATCTATGATTTATTATGATTTTTTGAAAATGCATAAAAATGAAAAGAAATTAAAATAAAATAAAAGGCAGGGGGTATGAAAAGTAGAAAAAGCAATTGATATACGTTGGGCCCAGCAAGTTGGGGGGCGTGAAAAGCAGTTGAGCCCAGACTGGCCACTAACTCAAACGCTGCATTTCGAGTTTTCAAATTTTCCCTCCGTTTCAGAATTAAATCGTGACCGTGTGATCATGCGAAATAGTCAACAAATGGGGACCATCGGACGGCTGGGAGGTTGTCTTCAACCTCCAGCTAGGGTTTTCTCCCCAAACTAGCTTCCATGCATGATATTTCCACCTCCTCGTTCTCTCTACTCCCTCCATGAAATAACACGATCCAAAGACAAAAAACACTCTCCTTCTCACCCTCTATACAGCCATAGCCATAGTTCCTTCTAAAACTCACCCAAACCCCAAACCCGATAGGTGCAACAGATGAAATCCACCATGAATACCTACTATCAAACTGCTCCAATTCTTGCCACAATTTATCCTAACCTAATCTTCACCTCATACTAGTCATTTTAAGCCATATCATGAGATTTATCGTGCTATATTCCATGTGTTATGAACCTTAACAGAATTGGTGCACTCTGGTCAAACTCCATGAAACTTGTCCAAACTTAACAAAATCAATCCTCTACTTATGCTTAACCATTCTAACCTAGTAACTATCCATGATTCTAGCTAATTCAGCCAATTCGAAGGAAACTAACCTGGTGCAAAAATGGTGGAAACAACTATGGAAACCCTTGAATTTGATGCTTGCAGTGACTGGAACTTGATCAATGACCTTGATGATGAATTCTGTATGCAATATCTTCTATGCAAACTCCTTGAATCTTGAACTTGAAACCTTCTTGCTTCTTGGATGGTTATCTTGAACAGCACGATCCTTCCTCCAATTCCACCAATCTTGATGTGAATTATGATGCTTGGATGATGGTGATGAAGATTCAATCAGAAAATGTGAAGATTGATGGAGATTTGAGAGAGTTTGAGATACTTTTGCAAATTGGAGAAAGTGAATGAAACTTGGGGTTTTTGAGAAAATGTCATCACCAACCATGACATGAACCATCTCACATCAATATATACATGAGGTTAGAACCTCCTAGAAACTTGGAGAAGCTTCCCTTGCATTCTTTCCTTTGGATTTGGTTTATGTATCTTCCATTACAAGTAACCATGGATAACTCTTGAAATGTGAACTAAGCTCAAAATTCCACTTTATCCAATGTCTTTAAAATGATATTTCCATTCAAAATGACCTATAATTTTGCTTCATTTGGCCAAGATATGAAAAATCTCATTTTTAAGGTCATTTTCATTCATTAAATTCAACAATTTTGAAACCTTGTGCTATGAATCTTTCCCATCTCTCATGGTCACTTTTCTAGACTAAAAATGTCATTTGGAACAAGTTTGATGTTGTAAAGTTTTCCATTTGAAGCTTCCTTGTATGAGTTTTGGGCATAGGTTGAAATGACCTATAATTCTCAAATGACCAAAATACCCTTTGCTTGCCAAGACCATAAGTGGAGTTCCACAAATCATATGAAGGCATACTATACCATTCTAGAAAGCTAAGACAATGAGGAACAACTCTTATGTTTACCCAGAAATTCATTTGAAATCTCCTTGAGGGGTAAAAATAGCTTGGAAGTCAAGTCACTTTCACAGACAAAATTTTAGATACCTCAGATGACCTGTAACTTGCAAGGACCATAACTTGAGTTCTATAAATCTCCTTGATGTCTTCCACCACTCAAATTAAAGGTCTTGAGATCCTCTACAAGTTCCATGATTGGCCAAGGATCCATTTGAAGCTTTCCTTTTGACTTATCTTGCTTGGAAATTTGACCTAAACTAGGGGATTTTACATAGAAACCCTAATTTAGAAGCTCCTCTTCTCCTTGATTTCTCTTGATTTCTTCTTAGAATAACAACATACCCTTATTCTCCATGTCAAATGATGAACCCTACATCTCTCCAATAGCCCTGAATGCCTTTCAATCAATCCTTTGACCTAGGGTTGACCCAGGGTTGACCCAGATGAAACCCTAGTTGACTGTCTTCAACTGCAATACTTGTGACCATACCAATGACTTGTCTCCTTCTCCAAATGACTTTCTAAGTCCTCCAAGATGTCTAGATACTCCCCATGCTCAGCCCACAGCTCACACTTTCCTTGATGATC
>OZ012740.1:647143260-647171106 GCA_963859935.3 Lathyrus sativus
TACCCAGACTCCGGTAAAGTCAGTTGGGTGTCCAGACCCTGAGGAATCTTGTTTGTGCTTTCTCCATTGAGTATCCAGACTCCAGTGATGGCAGTTATGGTATCCAGACCATGGTAGTTTATTTGATGCTCTGTGATATCCAGATCACAGTAATTGTGGTTATCTCCTATTGTCGTGTGGTAGCCAGACCTTGGCACGTAATGTTTTCTCGGCCTATGTGGTATCCAGACCACGACTAATTTTGTTTCCCAACAATGTTGTTTGACTTGAACTCGTAGGATATCCAGATCCTGATAAGTATATTTCTATTCGCATAGAGCATCCAGGCTCAGATTGCATCGAGCATCCAGGCTCCAGTTTTTGAGTATTCAGACTCAAGTTTATTCATTGAGTATCCAGACTCATATTTATTAACCGAGTATCCAGACTCAGGTTATTTTCATAGAGCATTCAGGCTCGGAATTATTATTGAGCATCCAAGCTCAGGTTTTTGAGTATCTAGACTCAGAGTTATTATTGAGCATCCAGGCTCAGGTTAACCGAGTATCCAGACTCAGGTTATTTGCATAGAGCATTCAGGCTCAGAATTATTATTGAGCATCCAGGCTCAGATTTTTAAGTATCCAGACTCAGAATTATTATCGAGCATCCAGGCTCAGGTTAACCGAGTATCCAGACTCAGGTTATTTTGCATAGAGCATTCAGGCTCGGAATTATTATTGAGCATCCAGGCTCAGGTTTTTGAGTATCCAGACTCAGAATTATTATCGAGCATCCAAGCTCAGGTTAACCGAGTATCCAGACTCAGGTTATTTGCATAGAGCATTCAGGCTCAGAATTATTATTGAGCATCCAGGCTCATATTTTTGAGTATCCAGACTCAGAATTATTATCGAGCATCCAGGCTCAGGTTAACCGAGTATCCAGACTCAGGATATTTGCATAGAGCATCCAGGCTCAGATTGCATTGAGCATCCAGGCTCAAGCTATTGAGTATCCAGACTCAGATGTGTTCTTTGAGCGTCCAGGCTCCAATTTGTGTTTTGAGCATCCAGGCTCCGATTCATCGAGCATCCAGGCTCCAAATATTGAGTATCCAGACTCAAATTTATTACCGAGCATCCAGGCTCTAGTTCTCCGTTTATTGAGCATCCAGGCTCTAGTTTTGTGTTTGTCGAGTATCCAGGCTCCAATCTTTGAGTATCCAGACTCAGTTTTGTTTCTTTGAGCAGTCGGGCTCCGGTTATTGAGTATGCAGACTCAGAGTTATGTTTTGAGCATTCAGGCTTTGAATTCTGTGGAGTATCCAGATTTATGTTTTATGAAAGTAAGATTACAGGTCATAAAATTATAGGTCCATTTCACCAACTTGCACACTTCAAATGGAAATCTTTTCAACATGAAACTTGCTTCAAATAGGGCCATTTGCACTACCAAATCATCTCTTGTTATGGTGGGGGCTTGGATTGAGAATTTGGGGTTTGAATTTTACATAAAGGAGGCTTAAATTGAGAATTTGAGAATTAATGGATTTTAAACCTTTTCAAGGCAAGTTTGTGCATTTTTTGATTGCAAATAATAATTCAAAGACATTGTCATCTTCACATTGGAAATTTGATGTCTCAAAATGGGCCATTTTCATGGTTTCTTCCTCTTGAAGTAACAAAATGGAAATCAACCAAAGTATCAAAATAAAGCCTCCAATCTCATTCCTTTGATCAACACAACTGATTTGTAGTGGATTTGGATCAAAAAACCAGCTGGTGTAGTGGTAAAAACGTGTATGGCATTTTGAAAAAGTGGTGAAATGTGAAATTTTGAAATGGGTTGTTTAGCTTGAATTAAAGCCCCATTTGATCATAAACCCATCATATAAGTATTCTAGATGAAAATTGAGGCAGAGCTAGGTCATTTTCGTGCATGAACAGCCATTACACATTTTGAAAAAGTGGTGAAAAACTCAAAACGAATTCTCATATTCAACCACTTTCAGACCAAATCAAGCTTTCAAACACCTCAATTGAAGTTCATGGAGTGATTCTGGGCGTTTTTTCGTTAAGCTTCATCACAGTTTCAAGGCCCAGTGGAGGCTCTCCACTAGGTAAACTTTTTTCAACCTTACACTCTTGATATGCCATGGTTTTGTACCATTTTCGTTGCATTTGAATCTTTGAGTTACATAGATCATTTCTGGATTATTTTTGCTTGAGTTTATGATGTTTGATTTTATGAGCACCAAGTTGTGTTGTTTCATTTTGATGAATTTTCGTGTTGTTTTGCTTTAATTTTCATGGATTCTTACTCCTTGCAACATGTAGATGATGTTTGGACCATTTAATTTGTGTTTTGGTGAACTTTATTTTTTGCACGTTTTGCTTGTTGTTTGATTTCTGGAGTTGTTGTTGAGAATTAATGGAAATGGAGGCTAGATTCTTGTTCCTCTCGGCGAGTAGATGAATTTTCATCTAGAGTTTGTGGAAAATGGTGAAAAAACGATGAAGCTACAATGGGGAGAAGAGCTTGCGGCGGCCCGAGTGACGGAAGGGATGACCGACGCGAATTTTCCGGCGACCGGAGTTCCAAGGAAGGGGACGAGCTGACGTGGCGTGTTCATGTTCGTCCGTTTTGGTTTTTTCTGATCGTGCGGTTTATCTTAAGACCCATGTGTTCCCTTTTATCATGTGCACACCATATTTAAAATCAAACTCATTAATTGACATGGCACTTTGAGAGCCACTTGATTGGAATACTTTCATGATGATCATGCGGTCTGTGATGATTTCAACCATACACTTAGTCAACCCAACCTCATTTAGTCCACTCAAATTTTTATTTCCTTTTATTTCGTGTGGGCCTTATACCCGTGCGCTATTGGCACCCCCTGGGAGGCCCAGTCCACTGTTTTGCCTTGATTCAATTGCTATTCATACCACATCTTTTGTATTTAATTGCCATTTTATTTTATTTTTCTGTTTTGAGCTGTTCCAAATTTAATTCAAACAAAATGGTTCCAATAGTTTAAAAATTCACCAAAAATAATTTTCATAAACTTTAAGATGTCTAGTTTTTTCTGGAAATTTTTATTTTATTTTTTGAATTTATTTTCAATTAAAAAACGAATTAAATATTGGGGCTGTTTTATATTGATTTAATTTGTGGTTTTGTTCTTTCTTGATTTTATTTCCATGTTTAAACTTCTCATTTTTGCATGAATTTTTTTGAGCATTGTGTTAACATGTTGATTGATCTTTGGATGTTTTTTTTCATGATTTTTAAGTGATGTTTCCATGTGTTTTGTATTGCTTTTTGTTCCCTCTCCATTTCTGCCTTAGTTTGGGACACTCTTGGTTTTTGCCTTCTGTTGAGGCACTTCCCTTTTGATTTTCAAACTCCCCTTTTGACCCCTGGTTCCTAATACCTTGGGGGTCCTTTGAGATTTTTATTGCCATTTTTAGATGCATTTTCACATTTTTCATGTATTTTTCAAGTTGCTTTATGTTTATGCATCTTTGCTGGTGTACTTGTTTTGTTTTGCTTCCAAAAATCTTGGTTATGCATTGTCGATGAACCTTATCTTGATTGTTTCATGTTATGGGCTTGTTATAGGTATTGTGTGCTAATTAATAGGTCTTTACCTTATGCATAAGTTGTTCATTTGATCTCATACTTTCATGTTTGCACATTGTGTTTCCATATGTGGTGTTTGCTTGCATCTTTTGATGTTGTGGATTGCATTTGCTTGTGATGTTTTACTTTAACTTTTGAAATCTCTTCTCCTCACCCCCATTCTGTCCTATGACTTTGGAATACTACTTAAGGTTGCTTGGTTCCTCCTTAGGAGGAACCTGAAGCTTGCCTAAAGTAATGAATCCATGAGGACTTTTTCTCATTGTTTTTGTTACTTGTTTTCTACGCATCTTCTTCTCCTCTTCTCTTGTGTTTATTCATACCATGGCTTGAGGTTGAGATGAGCTTGTGGAGGTTCCAGCCCCACACATATTCCATCCCTCACTTGCATTGCATCTTTGTCTTCCTTGTTGCATTTGTGTTTGCATTCTACATTTGCATTGTTTGTTCTTCTTTGTCTTCCTTCCCTTAGGATTTCTAACCTCTCTTGTTCAAGAGAGGTTATGATAGACATTAGGGTTTCTAACCATGCATGACAACATTAGGTAGTCCCCTTTCAAACTCAACTTTAGGTGCATCTTGCATGACAACTTTTAGGGTTTGGACTAGTCCCCCTTAGTTCGTCCTCTTTTTCTTCTCATCTTCAAACAACTTTAATCCATTTAATAAAGCTTGAAATTTGTTGCACGCTACGAGCCTTAAGCCATTTGGGAAATGATAATTGGGTGGTTGCCTCTCAATTATCAAGAATGTTAGTGTATGTCCTTCGGACGATATACGAAGCATTCGCTCCTAGATCATAGTCTTTAGTGCAACATGAGTCACAAACCAAGTTTAAAACACTTCTTCCTTAGAAAACACAAAAACAACTCAAACTTTTTTTAACCCCTTGGGGTCTTAATCAGGAAAACTCTTTTCATAAACAAGAGCGTTGTTAACTTTCATTCCTATCAAAAATGGTAACGCCTAAGTCTCCAAAGGTTGAGCTATATACACCAACTGCTAGAACTGTCTGTTAACCCTACTCGGGTAAAACTTTTGAACAACCTGTGTTCTCGTAAGCCCGAACTACGTTTGCTCTGATCTTTCGTACCAGACGAAAGTACGTAGGCACAAGACGCGATGTCCTGGCGAGCAACCTTCCCCCCTTCTTTAGTCGTAGTTAGGCGAACTACGTTGACTCTGACTTTCCCATTGCACGAGGGAGTACGTAGGCACAGAGCGGCGATGCGTTGCCGAGTCAGTTCTTTTTCTTTCTTTTTTATCCATAAGCCTTTAGCGTAGATAGTTTACACACCCTTTTATCTAGACAACACATGTGTGAATCCCATCGAGTATGACGGACGTGAGGGGTGCTCATACCTTCCCCTTGCGTAACCGACTCCCAAACCTAGGACTTGGTTGCGATGACCTCGTCTTTTCCCATTTTCGTCAAGTTTTTTCCGATCGTTTCTTTTCCCTTCTTTGGGATAAATAACGATAGGTGGCGGCTCTGTTAGTCATTTCCGGCCTCTTTTTTCTCGCAGTAGCGACAGCATGGCAATCCTAATAGGTTATCAGTATTACGGGCTCTCTGATCGAGAAATGATGATACGTTCACCATTTTTGGTTTGGCATCATGTTCAATCAAGGAGGCCTCAACTGAATTCCCAATAAGCGGTCTCCAGAGTCGTTAGCTTTCAGATCTAACACCCCCTCAACTGTCCAAGATGCACATGATAGGATGTCCTTAACTGTCTAAGATGGACGCGAATATCGTGTAGACTCTTGTGTGGCAAGAGGCCACACAAGTCTACACTACTCTCCACACTAATCCTATATGTATACTTAAGTCTGAGTATTAGGCTTATCTCTTATGGAACAACCCACCCAACAACATAACAACATAATATGATAACAATGATAAAGTGCAAAAATTAAAATGCAAATGCGATATTATTGTTCGCACGTGATTTTTGCGCGGGACAACCTCTTACCTTCCCCCGCGGGTTTGCTTGCTGGACCGGCCAAACTAGTCCCAAGACACTGGTTTTGGGTGGATTGCTTACTTAGGGTCTACGACGCACTTTGACGGTTGTTTTCTTTGTGGAGCATGCAGGATTAAACTTAGGCAAATAAAGAAAAATTAAGACAAGGAAATGCTGAACAGAGACGTTAAAGAAATGCTGAACAAAATGTTACACTAAATAACATAAAGACTTGGTAAATTTAACATCAAAAAGGACAGTACAATTGGACGTATTCGTACATTTTGGAACCAAAAGGGAACTCTTTTCTCTTTAGTGTGTGGTATTCATAGTGTTTTTCTTCCAATGCTGGTAAAAGACGCCCTTATTTCAAAACAAGACTTTTCTTTATATAGACACATAAAATAACTGCCATGAGACTTCAGGATGCGACACCTGTCAATCCATGACTTTTGTAACTGCTTTCGCATTCCTCTTTTCAAAGTGATTTCCCGCCAGGCACAAAACTCTCCCGTCGAGGGTACCCCTATTGGTTTTCTTTTGGGTCGAACGACGCAGGAATTCGTCGACCATGCAACTTTGTAGTGTTAATTCAGTGCATGTTTTTTCCAGGTTTTGTTGTCGTTGATCCTTGGGTGGAATTTTGTCGGTCTGACGCCTACTTCCTCTAGCTCCTGTCGAGGTCGATGCTTTCAGTTGGCTAATTTTCATCCAACAAGATGCCCCATCAAAACCCAAGCTTCGACGGAGACTTCTGTTGATTGAGAGGCTTGGTGTTTTTCCAAGCATGTAGCAGTTGTCTGTGTCATCATGACTTTTATGTCGAATCATCCACGTGCCATTCGCTCCTAATGTGATGATGGAACCTTTCTGCGCCATAACTTTCAAGAATTTCCATCATTCTTTTCCACTTCCCACGTCAGTACCAACTTCCACTCATTACTTTCCCCATGAGTGAGCAACTTAAAAGCCCCTTGGATTTTCGCCTTCCACACTAGCATTGAGTATAAATAACCCATAAATCCAATTTTAGAACTTTTCCCCTCAACATTTTTATGTGCTTCTTCTTCCCCAAACACCACAACCATACAAGTTTCTCAAGAACCACCATTTTCAATGGCATCTCCATCTTCCCAAACTCACACAACAGGTAATAACCTCATTACCTTCATTCTGTCAGAGGCTGATGATCATAAACCTCTCCCAAACCCTACTTCAATTGACGAAAACGTCGTGGCAGCCTGGAAGAAATAAATGATTATCCCTTTTACGGTGGCCGAAAAACTTCATGTGTTTCATGGTCCCTACCCCCTTGGCAAGCCTAGCCGTGAAGCCATGCAGCCATTTTTTCCTAGCTTTCCGGCAGCCATGGGTAGCACCCCAAAATTTGCCCTCACTTTTCCTAACTTTTACTTGCTTTTGCTTCGCGTTCATCCGCATCTTATTTAGTTCATGTTCATTCATTTCCATTGAACTCCTAGACAGGGTATCAAAGGTTTCTCTCGTTATTGGTGTTTACCCTATTAAGAGGTGATTCAGGTGGTTCCTATTTTAGTCATGTTGAAGCAAGAAATCTCAAGAGTGTCATCTGCTCAAGTATCCTTCGTTAGTATAATCAAGAAGGGTTGTGGATTAGGGGTTTTGATTCCTTTTGAACAACTCAAGTCAGTTCTGCATCATGCACGTTCAAGGAAGATCAAGGTTTTCTCATTCAAGGATGAGTTTATGGACAGTCATCAACTGGAGATCATGGTATATTGAGTTTTATTGATTGGATTTTTGGAATTCATTGAGGATGGGAGTTTTACGTGGATTGGATTTTTGATTAGTCGTGTGAGTTACTTGGAATTCAAGATATGAGTTCATAAAACCATAACTATATCCATATCCTTTTTAATTCATTTTTAATCCATCTAGTGTATGTCCATTTAATTAACCAACTAAATCCATTGTCCATAAACCTAAGAGTCAATCCCCTTTTCTTTAAAATTTTCACCCATTTTTCTTTCCAAGTCCAATTATTTGTCCAAATAAAATCAACAATCCATTCTCTTAACCATTTTTTAAGTCCCCATTTAAATGTCAATTCTAAAACCCATTTCCCAAACCACATCCAATACAAATGTTCAGATCCATTTCATGTTAGATCAATTTGAATTCCAACTCCAAATCTAAGTTCATATCCAAATTGGAGCTTCAATGTCCATTTTAAATAACCAAAATTCAAGCAAAACCATTATTGAAGAAAATGTTCAATTGGCATAACAAATCTTAATTTGTAAAAGGAAATACATAGTGACATATTTAATATTAATTTTCATATAAAAAGCTGCAGTATCAGGATAAAAGCCATAACAGCAAGGTGCAGGAAATTTATGACAGAAAAAACCAAGGAAAAATGCACGGCGGGTGTAGCGGTTACGTGAAAACTCTCGTACACCAACATTATGTAGCAAAATAAAAGTAGGGCACAAGCTGCAACAAGAAAGCGACGCCACCTTCGTACAACCAATACTCTCTGCTGCCACAAACCGCAACAATTCGTACCGCATGACGCGCAGACCACCAAGTCCATCACCTTGTACAATTCTACGAGTCCTACAACATTTTCCCATCACATAAGACCACTACCCTGCAACAGGACAAAAGAAGTGGTACCCGAAATTAGGGAGAAGTGTTGTTTCGAGTATTTAAAGAGAGAAAGAAAAAGATCAGAGGAAGAGGGAGAGGAAACTTGCTCGTCACATTCTGCATTTTTCTGTGAAGCAACATTAAAAACCTCCTTCAATCTTCCTATTCTATGAACCACCTTCATCTTTCACCAACAACCAAAAGAAAACCCTTCAGTAGAAAAAAAAACAACTCTACCCTAGTTCTTGTATGAAATTTGCAGTAGAACACACAAATCTGATCCATCTTTCCTATTTTCTATTTTCTGCAGATCTGCAAATCAACACAGGAGACTTTTCACATCAAAAATCTGCCACACCAAAAACACAATTCTTCAACTCATAAAACCGCAAAAACAGGGACTTGCCGTTTCAAGCATACAGAAAACTGTGATAGAGCAAAATGCAAGAAATGTAGAAGAAGAGGACACATCACAGCTTCACAATTCTGCAGAAACAGACTTTGTAGGAAGGACTTCTAATCACATCTCCATTTCATGATTCTCGTCCTTCGCAGTTTAAAACACTCGAATTGCAATCAACTTTTACCTACAACGATGACGCTAAAGAAGCATAAGGCGAAGTAAATCGGGGAAGAGGAGAAGGCAGAACGGAATTAGAGAAATTTTACGCATACTTGAGTCAGTTAACTTTGGTTTTCTCTTCATTTTCGTCAAGCTTGAAGAGCTACCGGTGTCACTCTTGTAGGTAAGTCACACCGAACTTTAGATTTTCACTTTTATTTTCATATCTTTTCCTGCAAACGGTGATGAGTGGAGGTAATGTCCTTTTATGGTGTTGTGAACGGAAATTTCATAGACAGTGAGGGTGAAAGGCAGAGGAGTGATGAAGAGAACGCGAGGTTGGAGAAGATATAAATGGCAGAGGCGAGCGGAAGGTGATGCGAAGGTGATGTTGTACGGCGGAGGAAGTCGAAGCCATGGAGGTGGATTGGGTGACCGGCTACGAAATTTGAAAGGAAGAACATAATTTGGATGTCTTTAAGTTGCTAGGTCAAACTGAGTCGGGTTGGGCCTTAAGCCCATTTTTCCTCTATTTACACCACCGAGTCACTTTCCCACCCCCTTTTTTCTGGTTTCGTTTTTTTGAAGAACTATTGGGTCTGAACCCAGGGCCCGAACAAAATTGCTATCTATCACCCATTTTACTCAGTGTACCCTATGGCTGTAATTCAAAGAGATCATTCGGCTTGTCATCCTTAGCCCATGCGCCCTATTCACTCACTGCACCCCCTAGAACTCAGTCATACCTCCATCTTTCTTTTATTTTAGTTTTTGATAATTTAATTTTGTTTAATCACTTTATGTTTTAATTAGAGATTTTGGGATTTCATTTTATTTGGTTTTTTAGACGTTGATTTTAATTGCTGGTTAAGAATTTTAATTTTAATTTAAGATTAATTTTATTTTTGTTTTAATTCTTTTATTTATTTATTTTAGGATTATATTTTAGTTTCCTAGAAGTTAATTTTGATTTAACGTAGGATTAACCTTAATAAAATTTGTTTTTGATTCTAAAATGAATTTACTTTTGAATTTTATTCTTAATTTTAGTTTTAGTTTCGTCTAATTTTAAATATGCTTGTGAATATTTCCTTAACAATACTTGTACATATTTGCTTTAATTCTAATTTGAGTTTCAATACTTTTTGTTGCTTATGATTGCGATGCTTCGTGTTTACTTGTTGATTACCCCTGTATTCACATGATCCTCTAGGATTCCTAGCTCGACTTAATTTTCGATTAAGTTAGAGGTAGGAGAGACATTAGGCTTTCGATCCAAGCATGACAACATTAGGTAGACTTCCCTCCTAATCCTGACCTTAGGACCACATCGTATGATAACAGTTAGGGTTCAGTCTCCCTTAGACCTTTGGTGCGTATCTCTTTTCTTTCTCAAAATGATAATCAAAACACTTAATAACTACGATTAATATTGTGCGCCACGAGCCTTAAGTACGTGGGGAATGATGAGAGAGGAGTTTCTCCTTGCTTGTCTAGAATGTTTTGCGTATGCCCCTTGGGCGATATGCGACGCATTCAGTCCTATGCCATAGACCTTAGTGCATTACGCATCTCAAACAAAGTCAATTCACTTCTGTTAAGGCGTTCATGGCCTAGGCTCTTTCCTCTCGCCCCCGTGCCATCGAGATCCTGTTTTCCCGTAGTAGCAAGAACTACGTCTGCTCTGATTCCTAATTCCCTAATGAGGATACGTAGGCCCGAGGATTCCTATCCTTGGCAAGCACACTAACAACTAACTTCCCTTTTCTCTCGCCCCAGTGCGATCGAGACCAAACTGTTAATCCGAACCTTTTCTCTCGCCCCAGTGCGATCGAGATCCTTTTCCATAGTTACCCGAACTATGTTTGCTCTGATTTCTCATACCAGATGAGGATACGTAGGTATAAGACAGTGATGTCTTGGCGAGAAACCTCCCTCCATCACCCACAGTTTTCGAACTACGTTGACTCTGACTTTCCCATAGCACGAGGGAATACGTAGGCATAGGGCGGTGATGTCCGATCGAGTCTATTATTTCTTTTCACCCCCATTTAGCAGTAGCTTTTAGATAACTTTCACCTATAGATTAGACAATAAGGGTGGATTGCGTTGAGTACAACAGACGTGAGGGGTGCTCATACCTTCCCTTTGCGTAACCGACTCCTGAATCCATGATTTGGTTGCGATGACCTTGTCTTTCCCGTTTTTTTAGATTTTCTTCGACTATTTTCTTTCCCTCTCTTTGGGATAAATAACGTTCGGTGGCGACTCTTCTGTTTGTTTCTGCCGGCCCCTTTTTTCACAATTGTGACAGCTGGGGACTTGGTTCCCTATGCGAGTCAATCCTAGCGCTTGTGTTTGCATTTTATTTTCCGCACTTTATCAGTGTTACCATATTATACTGTTACTGTTGTGATGTTGGGTGGGATGTTCCTTTGAGAGATAAGCCCAATACCCAGGCTTGAGTATACACCTAGTATTAGTGTGGAGAGTAGTGCGGGCTTGCATGTTTGGCATGCAAGAGCCCTCATGAAATTCACGTTCAGACGAGGTTTTCTTTGAAGACATCCTATCATGTGCATTTTGGACAGTTGAGGGGGTGTTGGATCTGAAAACTAACGACTCTGGAGACCATTCATTGGGGAGTCAATTGAGGCCTCCTCGATTGACCATGATGCCAAACCAAAAATGATGAACATATCATCGTTTCTCGACTTGAGAGCCTGTGATACTGATGACCTGCATAGGATGACGTACCTTTTTCAGAGATTAGGTCCTACCTGTGAGTGGGGAGGGTTTTTCAGGAAACCTTGACTTTTAACCAACCCGGTTTTCTGGTCTTCTTATCAGTGGGAATTTATCAGCCTGGTATTCTGATATTTTGATACTCCGGCATTCTGGTTTTTTGGGTATTCTGGTATTCTGGTATCTTCTTCAGAGCAGACTTATGAGCTTATTCAGTCAGCAACACATCAGTTATTGAGAGCTTTTTGAAAATTTTGATCCCATGTCTGTTGCATTAGCGTCTTGCATTTCATTATCATCTCATTTTTGCATACCCTTCCTCAGCCAGAAACAGAGAGCTCATTCGTCTTTTGTCCAACCCGCAGTTGATTTCTCGACAGTCGTATTGGACTTAAATTAGCTTTTGGAAGAATCATTAACTCAGGGGAGCAGAATTCGGTTGTTACAAGGGCAGAGTTTGAATTGATGAAGAATCAGTTAGAACAGCTCATGGAAGCTATGACAGCTATGACAAGGGGAAAGGCCAATATTCAGAGGACTCTAGTTAATGAGAATGTTATTCCACCTTTAGCGAACAATGTTGCTCAAGCTTAGCATGTGCAGATTCCCGTTGAAGATCAAATTATACAAGAGCGTACCATTGTCCGGGATAGACATTCCTCTTTTCTTAATGACACAGACCATCAGAATTTCACATTCTTTGTGCCATATTTTCAAGGGGATGTTCCAAAGATTAATCCTAAGGACTCACAGACTGTTGAGTTTATGAGAAGATATCATTTGTTGGAGGAAAAGCTTAACGCCCTAATGGGTCATGATACTCTTAATATGAATGCTTCGAGCATGTGTTTGGTGCCTGGCCTTGTGATACCTTCGAAGTTTAAGACACCGAAGTTTGAGAAGTACAAAGGGATAGTTGTCTGAAGTAGCATTTGGTGATGTTTTGTAGAAGAATGACCTCGCATGTCCATAACGACAAGCTTATGATTCACTATTTCCAGGACAGTCTGAGTGGGGCATCGTTGGGTTGGTACATGTAGTTGGAGAGTGGTTGCATCCAATCATGGTCAGACCTAGCCGACGCCTTTGTGAAGCAATACAATTACAATCTTGACATAACTCCCAGTCGCATGCAGTTGCAAGACTTATCTCAAGTGGACAATGAATCCTTCAGAGCGTATGTTCAGAGATGGATAAAGTTAGCTACTCGCGTTCAACCACCACTTCTAGACAGAGAATTAGTCGACCTATTCATGGGTACTTTGCAAGGTCCATACTTGGATAAGATGATTGGTAATGAGGCATTAAAATTTTCTGACTTGATAGTAATTGAGGGACGTATCAAGAGCGGACTCAAGAGTGGAAAGATTTGAGACACCTCAGACATCTCAGTTTATGAAAGCGGATCAATTGCCAGTTCTCAAGAGGAATGGGAAAAAGAAAGTAATTCCACCAAGGAATCCCCAATACCTCAGGTTTAGTCTTTAGATATTTTGACTGCTCAGAGTCAGCAATCTTCTGGGTCTTTGTATCAAATATTGTCTCCCCTCCAGAGTCAATGGTCATTTTGTCATCAACCGTGTCAACACGCTCGACAAAGACCTAAGAAGCCAGAGAGGCATTTTACTCAATTGTCAATGTCGTATAGTCAGATGTTGTTAGATTTGATCAAAAGTGGATTAATAGTGCCAAAGGAGATTAACCCAGTGTTTCCTCCATATCCACCAGGTTTTGATGTCAACGCCTGTTGTGATTACCATGCTAGGGCACAGGGGTATTCAACCGAAGACTGTAAGGAGCTTAAGAGAAAGATTCAGACTCTGCTTGATTCTAATATGTTCTCAGTCACGCCTCAGGGTATTCAGATTAATAATCCTCCTTCATCCAGTCATGTGGGTTCATCAGTTTATGTTATGGAGGAATTCATCGAGAGCAGATGTTCAGAGGAGTATCAGACTGACTTCAACGAGCAATTCTGAAGATGGCTAGTTCAGTAGCAAAACAAGATTGGAAAACTTGTTTCCCTTAAGTCGGCATTCTTTTATGACATGCATTTGTAGTCTCTTTTTGTTAAAGTGCGAACTTATTTGTAAAACTTGTCTGTTTTTGATTGATAATGACAATGAAATAAATATGCATGTTTTGATTAAATCCATTTGTGTTCAATTATACTTTTTATTGATGTCAAACGCTTGTTTAAGCAAAATCTAAGGGAGGATGGCGAAATTGAAAGACGCAAAACTTATGATTGTATGCTTTTGAATAAAACCTTTGCTGATGATGTACATGCGTTGTTTCAAATTTCTAAACACCAGAGATATAGGGAAGATAATACCTTGTCAACCCCTTTGAGCCTAGTAGTAGGAGTTTCTTTCTGGAAATGAAAAACCCTCAATCTTAACCTGGGGCAGGGTAGGTGTCTGTTAATTTGACCAAGCATCCAAATTGCAAAAGGAGTGTTCTTATTCAAGAATCAATCACATCTATAGAATTCGTACCTAAAAAAAACTTACAGTGGTTATCCCTCGCCAACCAAGGAGTTAGGCAGTCACAATCCTTTCAAACAAGTCAGACAAGCCGGTGTCACACGACTTGTTCCCAAAAAGAAAAGGAAAAAATAAAAAAGCCCACTAAGTCGATAACTTGAAAACAAGTGAATTAGGTAAAATTAGGGCATCCCGCTGGACTTCGAAATCAAAAATCCAAAAGAGTCAGTCCAGGCAAAAATAGGTGTCGCAACTGCAAAAAACACCCGGCGAAAAATAGAAACGTCGCCACCTTTCGTTATTTATCCCAAAGAGAGGGAAAGGAAACGATCGGAAAAAACCTGACAAAAAGGGAAAGACAAGGTCATCGCAACCAAGTCCTGGATTCGGGAGTCGGTTACGCAATGGAAAGGTATTAGCACCCCTCACGTTCATCGTACTCGAAGGGATCCACGCATTGTTGTCTATCTAAAAAGGGTGATTAATATATCTAGCTAAAGGTCAAGGGACAAAAGAAAAGAGACTCGGCAGAGCATCGTCGCTCTGTGCCTACGTATTCCCTCGTACAATGGGAAAGTCAGACTCAACGTAGTTCGGCTAACTACAAGTGAAAGGGGGGAAGGTTGCTCGCCAAGACATCGCATCTTGTGCCTATATACTTTCATCTGGTATGAAAGATCAGAGCAAACATAGTTCGGGCTAAAAAGACCACAGGTTAGTTCAAAAGTTTTTAGGCCCGAGTATGGTTAACAAGTAGTTCTAGCAGTTGGTGTATGCAGCTCGACCATTGGAGACTTAGGCGTTACCATTTGCAGTAGAACTAAAAGTTAACAACACTCTTTTTATCTAAAAAGATTTTCCTGATTAAGATCCCGAAGGATGAAAAAGATTTGAAGTGTTTTTTTTTTTGTTTTTTAGAGAAGAAGTGTTTTGAGTTTGATTTGTTTATAATGTATGTTGTACTAAAGTCTAAAACCTAGGATCGAATGCATCGCATATCATCCTAATGACGTATACTAAACACTCTAGGCAATTGAGAGGTAGCCCCTCAATCACCATTTCCCAAGTATAAGGCTCATGGCACAACATCCAATATCTTTATTAAGTATGTTAAGATTGTTTGAAGATGAGAAGAGATTAAAGGACCACTAATGGGAGACTAATCAATCCTAAAAGTTGTCATGCAAAGTGGACTTAAAGTTGGGATACAAAAGGGAAACTACCTAATGTTATCATGCATGGTTTGAAATTAAATTCTATCATAACCTCAAGAGGTTAGAGAACTTATGGGGAGCATGGCAAAGAAAAACAAAAGAAGAAGAAGAAGAAGAAGAAGAAAGAACATGAAAATATAAACATGCAAACATAGAATGCACAAGTAAGAATGAAAGTGGGAGGAAAATAGTGTGAGGCAGTAGCCTCCACAAGCTTATCTCAACCAAGCATGCATATGTGAAATTCAAAGAAGAAAGGAGAAGAATAAAATCACAAGAGGCAATCACACAAAAGGATGCAAACAAGTCACATATGGAAACCTTAAATGGAAGAAACAAAAGAAGCACACAAATGAACAGCATAACACAATATCATGACCTAAAATTGAGCAAGCATCATCCTTAACATGTTAGCAACATGAATAAAAAGGCATTGAGGGCTCAAAGGATCCAAAAATGTCATCTCCAAGACAAACTAGGTCAACGTGTATGTATGAACCTCCCTTGGAGGTAACTTGACTTGCAAGTTACCTCAAAATTAGGAAAATGATTAAAAAATGATCAAATAAAATGCACAAAGGCCATAAACATGTTGGCAAATAGAAGCCAAGAGATCACAATCAAAATCAATTCACAACACCACCAAAGAAATTGATTCACAAGGGTGTCCCATTGGGAATGAGGATTGTCGAGGGTCAAATGAAATGCACTCAAAGTCAACCCAAAAGTCAACCAACAGGGGCAAAATGGTCCTCAAAAATTCATCAACTCATCATGGATATGAGGATGAATTTTTAGTCATTGGATCAAAAGGAGATGGAAGAAACAAATCAAAAACAAGACATGTTAAGAATTAATCCAAACAAAACACTTCCAATGTTTAATTCCATTTTTAATTGAAAATAAAACCAAAAAATAAAATAAAAAATTCCTAAAATTAGAGGACATCTCAAAGTGTCTAAAACATATTTTTGTGGACTTTTTGGACCATTGGAAGTATTTTAATTTGAATTAAATATAAACAGAAACAAAACAAAAAATAAAAAATAAAATAAAATAAAATAATAAACACATGGTGTGAAAAGTAATCCAATAGCGTGTAAATTAAAGTTGGGCCCAGGCAGGGGGTGCAGATAACGAATAGGCCCAATCCAAATAAACTCAGCCAAACAAGCGAGAATTGATCTCAGCCACACAAACCAATTATCAGTCACACAATCCAAGGATCCAAACCAAGCCACGTGTATTGTCAACTTAAAAATAAAATAAAAAGCAATTAAATCACAGCCATCAGATCAAGGCAGTCAGACAAATCAAAGGCTGAGGTACATCATAATGAAACACACTGTTTCATTTAAATCCCAATCACACAATCATGGCCACACATTATGATTACTAAACAACCATCCAAGGGTCCACATGCTGCCACGTCATTAAATGAATCTCAGCACAAAAAAGAAATTAAATGAGGACCATCAGATTTGGTCCAGTCAACAAATCAAATAAAGATCCAACAGACACGAGCAAGACACATATCATCTTCCCCATTCAAACATGAAAAACAGAGGGAAAACCAGGTGACCGAAACCACTGTTCCGATCATCTTCTCCGGTGAAAACTCTGGCGAGGCCATATCCAAACTCAACCAAATCAAGCAAACTCTTAGTCAAAATTGATCTATATCTTCCCTAGATCACAAATCCAAGATTCATTTTAAATTTCAGTGGATAAACAAGCCAAATCGAAGCCAAACAAAAATCAACATCACAATGAAATATTCATAAACAGCAACCAATTTCATCCAGAATCCAAGCATGAAGCTCATACATCACAGCAATACAAAAATGGCAAGCTAAATCATCATGAATTAAGAGAATTTTGGAATTGTAGCTTACCTAGTGGAGAGCTTCCACTGAGCCTTGTTCCTTGATGAAGCTTAATGAAAACCAACCAGAATCACTCCTTGATCTTCACTGAATCCTTAGATGTGCTTAATTCTCCTTGAAACATGATGAAATGCCAAAAACGATTTTCACTTTTTCTCTCCTTTGTTCAAACTGGGTTCTTTCTCAATTCTCCTCCAAAAATCGTTTTGATTCATTGTGAATAATTCTGAAGTTAAATATGATGGATTAAGAGGGAATTGAGGCCCAATTACAGTGGTTTTAGGTCCAATTGAAATCCAAGAAATTTGCACATGGAGCTTCATGAATGTGCACGAAAACTGAGCTGCAACCCTTAGAAAAGTAATCATTTAGCTTGCTGGGACCTCATATTGATCAGATGGATAGTATTCAAGCCTTGAATTGATCAAATGGTTGAGATTTGATTACTAATTTTTGACTTGAAATGGCAATTGAAAAACACATGAAAATGGTACCAAAACTAAAATCCAATGTGTGCATCTTGTTTATCTCATCTTTGTGACTCAAAAGATGCATAAGGTTGCCTTAAAATGATTAAAAATCAATTAATTGCATTTTATGATTTTAAGCTTTCTTCATGGAAAAGTTTCACACGAATTCTTCAACTCAAGCCAAATCAATGACAACTTGATATTTGGTTGAGCAAATGACCCCATTTGGAGCACATTTTATGTTGGAAAGATTTTCATTTGAAGTGTGCAAAGTGGTGAAATGGACCTATAATGAAAATGACCTGTAATCTTACTTTCCCAAAATACCCCTGCCTTGCAAGCCTTATAAATTGAGTTCTACAAATTAGATGAATGACTTCTAGTACTCTTTGGAAAGCTAAGATCACTAGGAACAACTTTCATGTTTGGGTCAAAGTGAGGAGAAACATTCTTCTAGGGAAAAAGTGGCTTCGAAGTTGGTTGACTTTTGTTGACCAAAATCACATTCATCTGAGAACATGTAACTTGCCAACATCATAACTTGAGTTCTAGAAATCAGATGAAGGACTTATAGTACTCAAAAGAAAGCTAGAAACATGATATACAAGTTTCATGTTAGGGTCAAGATGAGATGAGACTTGTATCTTAAGATAGGTGATCTTGAAGTTGGGCACTAAACAGGGGAGTTTACACTGAGAACCCTAATTTAGTAACTTCTCACACTCTTGATTCTTCTTGATTTGATAATTGAAATGATATATTAGGCATCTCAACACAACATTCTATAATCACAAAGACTTGGAATTGAGTCTTAATCTCCTTCAATTTCACAAATGACTGATGGTTGACCAGATGAAAACCCTAGATGCACCACTCTTGACTGTGGCTTCTTCCACATGTCACAACAACTTGAACAAACTCCAATATGGCTCTCAAAGCCTACAGTGAGCTTTCTCAACATCCCATATCCATAATCATGAATTCACAATCCTCTGATGATCTTCAACTGGCCTCCAAGTTAGGAGCTGACCCACATGCACCCATCAACTCTTTCACAAAACTTTGACCACTTCTTGATGACCTGATGACCATTCATGCTTGAGTAAACCCCTTGCTTAGGCTCAACACTCTTGGTGACCCTCTCTTGCTATGCACAACCTCTTATCCCTTGCTAAATGAAGAATGATATGCAATGCAAATGCTAGAAGAAAATGAAATGAAACAAAAGCCAGGTAAAGAAAAAAGGTTGGGCAAATTTTGGGGTGCAACAATAGGGAAATCAAAAAATGATGAAGAACAAGTCGTGTGACTCCAGACACCAAAGACAAAAAGCGAGTGACTGTCATTCCGAAAACCTTGTGGTTTCCTTAACCATCACTCTTGTCATCCAACCTTTAAAAGGTGAGCGCTCGCGTCGAATTAGCTGAACATAGGACTGGAGAACATTAAGGAGAATGGGTGGGTTAAAACAAAACTTTGATTCTTATATCCTTTCTTTCTATAATCGTGAACCAGACCATGTTACAACCTTCAAAAGACCTATTTGAAGCAGATTTGTTTCGAAAGCATACTTCAGTAAAGATCGCGTCGAAACTAACTCCTAAAAGGTTTACCTTACCATTTTGATAAGTGATTCGTTCACTAAATGTCATAAATTTTTTCTAGTGAATAGACTTGAATTTCAAAACTGTCATATGCATTGCATTAAAATATCATTTTCAAAATGATTTGTTTTACTTGCGAGTAAGCACTTGACATCAGGAGAGTTTCTACAATGGATAGTTTGATCGAGATAAGATGCAAAACGCCTGAGTACTTCGCCGAGCAGGGGCTAGTTGTGTCAAATGGTCACACCAAGAGGGCCAACCATCCTAAGATTTAGTGAATCTGGGGAAATCAGGTCGAGATTCATCAAATCTCTCGAAGGTCGGTTAGTTAGAGGCGCTCCTTCACAAATCATCCAGTCAGGGGAAAAATCACTCCAATGTTGTGGCAGGCCACCCCAAGAGCATAGAAGTTATCCTTATCCAGAAGGAGATTAATCTGGAGTATCTCTCCAAGGTTCATAATGCTGAGGCAGCTCATCTTAAACCATCAGGGTACAAAAATTTCAGGTCTCCTTTCGAAGAAGATTTCTTACAAAGAACCCACGGGCTGGGGAAAAATTGGAGACAGAGAAACATTTCCTCTCCATATTTTTCAGAGATTCTCAGAGTTATTCAAGCAGGTTCAGTCAACCTTCAAGTTCAAGACAAATATCGGGAAGTCATGTTAACCATTCCCTGACCCTTCAACCATAAACCTTGTATCCAGACAAGACATTTTCCAGCATCAGTTGTACCTGACCCATCATAGATAACCCAAAGTCCAATTCCTATTGGCAACCACCAAAGCCCAACCCTTATTGGCATTTACAAAAAAATCCAAAGCCCAATCCTTATTGGCGTTCACAGAAACCAAAAGTCCAATCCATATTGGCACCTTCATCTAAAACCTAATCCCTATTGGTGTCTCTTAAACCAAAGCCCAATCCCTATTGGAAACCACAAAAAGTCCAATCCCTATTGGCACCTCATTCCAAAATCCAATCCCTATTGGTACCCAGAAAAATATCACCTCCTAAAAATCAATCACCATCAGGTTTCACCTATCTTTCTCAGCAAAGTCCACTCATACTTGGAGCATCCTTCTTTCCCCAGCAGCCCAAGCCTACATCTGCATTTCTGTATGTAGTTATCATCTTTGCATTAAATCCTCAAATGCGTAGCATTTTCATTTCGTATGGAGCATTACATCATATTCAAACATATGCATGTGAAGCATAGGACAGTTTCGGTACTGTGTCTAGGAGCCCGAATTCAACTTTCAGACAATCGGTGACGTATCCTCAGAGAATGCCAAGCCATTCTCTGGCAGACCTTTCAGTTAATTCATCTGCTTATTTTCTTTTGGATCTTAGATCATACGTCGATCTTTCCCTCGATCAGGCCCTGTCCATCAACCCTTTGATGATGACGTCCCCAAGCAGCTTCTCTTCCCGTCAACTCTTTGATGATGTGTTTCTTCGAAAAAGTTTTTCTTCCCGTCAACTCTTTGACGAGGTACCTCTTTAAAAAATCTTCTCTCCGACAACCCTTTGACGAAATTTCATTCAATCAGGTTCTCTTTCCATCAACTCTTTGATGATGTGTCTCTTTGAAGAAGTTTCTCTCTTCCGTCAACCCTTTGACGATGTCAGCAGTTTCTTGCCATCAACCCTTTAATGTAAAACTTCCAGATGTTATTTTTCTGTTAATTCTTTGACGAGGTGTCTCTCTAATGAAGTCTTATTGCCATCAACCCTTTGATGACAATGTTCCATGTTTTCTCCTCGTCAACCCTTTGACGATGTCAGCTTCTTTTCCATCAAATCTTCGATGATGTACCCCTCTGATGAGGACGGTTTTCCTTCCATTAACTCTTTAATGAATGTTCGTTGTAATCCCCAGCTATGGCGTTTTGTGGATGCTATCCCAACTTTTGGTTGGTAGTCCTTTGTTTTGTGGATGCTATCCCAACTTTTGGTTGGTAGTCCTTTGTTTCGTGGATGCTATCCCGACTTTTGGTTGGTAGTCCTTCGTTTTGTGGATGTTATCCTGACTTTTGGTTGGTAGTCCTTTGTATATGGATGTTATCCCAACTTTTGGTTGGTAGTCCTCTTTTGTTTCCCCAGCGGAATCATCTTTCTTTCAGGATGAGTCGGTTTATTCAACTTCCGATGTATCCCAACTTTTGGTTGATGAGCTTTTGGACGATCCTAACTTTTGGTTGATAGTCTTTATTGTTGGTGTATTCGCCTTCGGTCAGCGTCTGGGTGATCCTAACTCTTGGTTAGTAGCCTTTTCCTTACAACTTTTGGATATAACTATCTAGTGATCCTGACTTTTGGTTAGTAGCCATCGTTATCTTCTTGATAAGTTACCTTTTTGGTTATCCCAACTTTTGGTTGGTACCCGTTATTTTTAAGTTCACCTTCGGCTGGCAATCACTTTGCACTATGTACATCCCTGCAGGTTGCAAATTTCCAGGTTCTTTTGTATTCAATCACCTCTTACCTTTAATGTATGAAAGTTGTTGCTCTTCATCCCTTCAGGTCCAAGCTGTTTGAATAAGGGCAGTTGTAGCACCCAAAAATTTGCCCTCATTTTTTCTAACTTTGACTGGCTTTTGCTTCGCGTTCTATCACATCGTTGCGAAAGGGGGCCGGCAAAGACATAACAGTCGCCACCGTTTGTTATTTATCCCAAAGGAAGGAAAGAAAACAATTAGAGAAAACCTACGAAAAAGGAGAAGACAGGTCATCTCAACCAAATCTCGGGTTCAAGAGTCGGTTACGCAAGGGGAAGGTATGAGCACCCCTCACGTCCGTTGTACTCAATGGGATCCACACTTGTTGTCTAAATCTATGGGTGAAAAACAAACTATCTAAGGCTGCTGCTAAAACGGAAAGAACTAAATCGATAGGACATCGTCGCCCTATGCCTTTGTATTCCCTCGTGCAATGGGAAAGTCAGAGTCAACGTAGTTCGGGAAATTATGGGAGGAGGTTGCTGATAATGCGAAATCGTATATATATATATTGACGTATAATTCAACTAATATTTGACTGCTTTCAATCCGATTTCGGGTTTTTCCGTGTTATTTGTCTGATATTTTGCAGGTATTTGAAGACCATGTCCAAACAAAGCAATATGAAGAAAAGAAGCAATTACAGATGAAATATAGACGAAGACCAGATGAAAACAACATGAAAAACAGCAGATGCGGATTTGCTGATGTAACGACCGTCACACATCCATGACGACCGTCACACGGCTGACGACCGTCACACACCATGACGACCGTCATGCAGGCAAAAACGCAGAACTTCAGTAAACGTGCAAAAACCAGTTCCAAGTCCCAAAATAATGGACCACTACTTCCTATTTTCTTTGACTCCAAGTCCACCTTCTGCAAGATATAACCGTTAGTATTTCACCTCTATAAAAGGAGAAGGAGGGGAGCTGAGAAAGAGAGCCGCATTCAGATAACGAAGTGCTGCCCAAATATTTTCCAGAGCAAATTTAGTTTAAGTCTTCTTTTTGTTCTCCTTTCTTTTTCCTGTATTCTATTACTGCAATATTCCTTTGTACGCTCTATTGGCTTGAAGACATAATCCTGCCGACATCGTTGGGATTTGGCCAAAAGCCAATTGGAGACTTTACAGGTTTTTATTATTTCGTTAATTGTAACTTTACTTCCCAGCAGTATGTATGTTCTAAATTTCCGCTTTTATTTACGCTTTACCTGTTCCAAATCCATGTCTAGCTAAACCAGAGTAATCGGTATGTAATAATAATTCAGACGGGATTTGATAATAACCGGTTAAAACCTTTCTTTTTCAAAAGTTGTTTATGGCCTGAGTGTTTAAACTTATTTCCTGAATAAACGTTCGTCGCGACAGCGAGAACTTATTTAAAAGTAGTTTTGCCACGACAGTGGGAAATTAATTAAGGTACGAACCAACAAGCGACAGCTGCGGCTAGGACCAAATAGTAAACACTAGGCATTTGTTTTAATAACAGCGAAAGCACTTTAAAATAGATTAGAATTTAGAGATTTCCAAAAAGCGATTTTAACCCCGAACGGGATAGGGACAGCATACGTTCCGCCTTAAAGTTGCGACTAGCGTCAACAACCATCGTGAGACAAAGGTATTTAGATCACTATTTTCTTCTTAAATAAATTATGAAAATATTTTATATACCAGTAACTTGTCAAATCCCCGAAGAACATAATTATTGCATATCGATTCGCGTAATTATACTTTAAGTAACGTTTTTAGTTCCCTTTAGTAATAGCAATTATTCCCTTAAACATTATCTACCTAGCTAAACATAGTAACTCCCATGAACACTAGTTTGATTACGAGTCCTTGTGGGATCGATATCTTTTTATTACTACGCGATAGACTGTGCACTTGCAGTTAAGTTGTATTAGACATAGAAAGTCGCGATCAAGTTTTTGGCGCCGTTGCCGGGGACCCGTTTAGTCAATAGTGTAATCCTTTGTTACACAGTATAGACTAGGTTAACAATTCTCTCTCCCTTTACTCGTTCTTCAATTGTATGCCAAGTACTCGCTCACAAGGCGAAATCTTACAACCTACAATCGCTGAACTAGAGCGCTTCTTACATCTAAGAAGGCGCATCGTCGAATATCAACGAAGACACAACATTCCTGATCTTCTAGCTCATCCTCCAGTTAAAGAAGAAAAGATGGTTGAAGGACCTCAAAACAAACCACTGAAGGCATATGCTACACCCTCTCAGATGGAGCCTCATAATAGCATTGCTGCCCCAGCTATTACTCGAAACGATTTTGAGTTAAAACCCTCATTGTTGTCAGCTGTACAACAAAACCAATTCTCAGGAAACGCAACTGAGGATCCAAATGAACACTTAACGAAGTTTGTACAATACGCAGACACAGTGGAAGCAAATGGAGTAACTCCAGACGCAATAAGACTTCGTCTTTTCCCTTTCTCTCTTAGAGATAGAGCTTGGACATGGTTACAATCCTTACCATCCAACTCCGTTACGACATGGGAACAGTTGAAGAACGTTTTCTTAGTGAGATATTTTCCGCCAAGCAAAACTGCTATGCTTAGAGCTCAAATCAACGGATTTCGACAAAAAGATACTGAATCTCTCTACGAAGCGTGGGAAAGGTTCAAAGATATGATGAGAACATGTCCTCACCATGGTCTAGAAGACTGGGTGACGATCCATACTTTCTATAATGGGCTTTTATACAACACCAGATTAACGGTAGACGCCGCCGCGGGCGGTGCACTTATGGATAAGCCATACGACGAAGCCTATCAACTAATCGAAAACATGTCTCAGAACCACTGCCACTGGGGAGGTGAACGCATTCCAACAGAGAAACCCGCAGCGAAAGGTGGGATGTACGAGATCAGTAGCCTTGAAAAGTTCAACGCTAAAGTAGATGCTCTAGCACAGAAGATCGACAGTCTGACCGTTAACCCCACTGCAACCGTCGCTGCCGTAACTCCAAACTGCGAGTTATGCGGAATCGCCACTCATAATGCGCCCGAGTGCCCATTGCTGGCCGGAATCCCACCAGACCAAGTAAATTACGCTCAAGGAAACCCTTACGCAAATACTTACAACCCAGGATGGAGGAACCACCCAAACTTTTCTTACAAGAACGATAATGCCTTGTAAGCACCAGGTGCTCCGCCAGGATATCAGAAACCAGCTGCTGCCCAGACTGCCCCTAGGAAATCAAACCTCGAGTTGATGATGGAAAAATTCATAGCTACTGAAGCTCAAACAAACAAAGAATTCCTAAATCAAAACATACACACTAGCAAGCAAATTAAACAGCTGACCGGAAAAGTAGACGCTTTAGCCACCCACAACAAAATGCTCGAAACGCAGATATCCCAAGTGGCCCAACAACAAGCCTCTGCCGCTGCCCCAGCTGGAACATTTCCAGGACAGCCTGAACCTAATCCAAAAGGTCACGCAAACGCTGTTATATTAAGAAGTGGGAAAGAATTGGAGGGCCCAACAGACCCTAGGAACGAAGATTTAGTAATGCAACAGAAATCCGATAAACCAACCGAAAAGGAGTCTGAAACAGAAAAGAAGGAATGTGACGAGAAAAAAGCCGCCAAAGATGAAAACACATATGTGCCTCCAGCGCCATATAAACCACTTATCCCTTATCCTCAAAGATTAATAAACTCCAAAACTTCAGGACAATTTAAGAAATTTGTCGAACTTCTGAAACAACTAAACATTACTATTCCTTTCATAGAAGCGATAACTCAAATGTCGTCATACGCTAAATTTCTTAAAGAAATTTTTTCTAATAAAAGGAAAATAGAGGATAACGAGACGGTGACACTTACTGCCGAATGTAGCGCTATTATTCAAAACCACATGCCTCCTAAACTAAAAGACCCAGGTAGTTTCTCCATACCCTGTGTCATTGGAAAATTCGTAATAGACAAAGCCCTGTGCGATTTAGGAGCCAATATCAGTGTTATGCCCTTATCCATATGCAAAAAGCTAAATATGGGTGAACTAAGACCAACCAAGATGTTCGTTCAATTAGCTGACCGATCCGTCAAATATCCTGTCGGTATACTGGAAAACGTTCCAGTACGCATAGGACAATTCTATATCCCAACCGATTTCATAATTATGGATATTAAGGAAGATTCAGTTACTCCGATCATTTTAGGAAGACCATTCCTAGCCATAGCCGGAGCTATAATTGACGTAAAGAAAGGTAGGCTAACATTTGAAGTAGGAGAAGAAAAGATAGAGTTCATTCTCACCAAGTTCTTACAAGCACCAGCCATAGACGACACCTGCTATTTAGTAGATGTAATTGACGAATGCATAAGAGAACTTGAAAATGAAGAGACCATGTATTCAGAAATAATAAAGATTCAAATACCCGATATTTCTGAAGACGATGATTGGCGTAAACCGTATAAAGACGACAGTCTAAGCGAAAGCTTAGCACTAACCCCAAACCATATGCTAGGTACGAAGAACCCATCTTTAGAACTTAAAACACTACCCAAAAACCTTAGATATGAATTCCTAGACGATAAACTAAAAAGACCAGTGATAGTCAACGCCGACTTAGGACAACTAGAAACCGCAAAGCTATTAGAAGTCCTAAAGAAGTACCCCACCGCGTTAGGCTATAACATAAGCGATCTAAAAGGTATAAGCCCTTCGATCTGTATGCATCGAATTACAATAGAGGAAGACTGTAAAACCTCTAGAGAGCATCAGAGGAGACTGAACCCCATCCTAAGCACTGTAGTCAAAGACGAAGTAAAGAAATTTCTAGATGCAGGAATCATCTATCCAATCTCCGATAGTGAATGGGTCAGCCCAGTTCATGTCGTACCTAAGAAAGGAGGAGTCACAGTAGTTAAGAACGAAAAAGGTGAATCAATAACAAAAGGAGTCGTGACTGGAAGCAGAGTGTGCATTGATTATAGAAAGCTTAACAAAGCCACACGAAAAGATCTTTTCCCCTTGCCCTTCATAGACCAAATGTTGGAAAGATTAGCCAAACATTCATATTTCTGCTATCTAGATGGTTATTCGGGATTTTTCCAAATTCCCATTCATCCTGATGACCAAGAAAAGACTACATTCACATGTCCTTATGGTACTTTTGCTTACCGTCGAATGCCGTTCGGACTTTGTAATGCTCCAGCAACCTTCCAAAGATGCATGATGGCAATCTTCGCAGATTTCATAGACGACATCATGGAAGTATTTATGGACGATTTCTCAGTATGTGGACAAAGCTTCGAAGGATGCCTACAAAACTTATAAATGGTATTAGAACGTTGTGTAAAAGTGAACCTCGTCCTAAATTGGGAAAAATGCCATTTTATGGTTCGATAAGGAATAGTTCTAGGACATGTCATATCTAATAAAGGGATTGAGGTCGACAAAGCTAAAATAGAAATTATAAAAGACCTCCAACCTCCAAAATCCGTACGCGAAATACGGAGTTTTCTAGGACATGCCGGTTTCTACCGCAGATTTATAAAAGATTTTCCAAAAATCACAAAACCTCTGACCGGCCTGTTGATGAAAGATGTTGAGTTCGTCTTTGACGACGACTGTCTAAAAGCATTCGAAACATTAAAATCAGCCCTAATCACCACACCAATTATGCAACCACCCGATTGGCGACTACCGTTCGAAATCATGTGCGATGCGAGTGATTATGCTGTAGGCGCAGTTCTAAGACAAAGGAAGGACAAGAAGCTTCATGCCATCTACTACGCCAGTAGAACCTTAGATCCTGCCCAAATGAACTACGCCACAATAGAAAAGGAACTTCTAGCAGTTATATTTGCGCTTGACAAATTCCGTTCTTACTTGGTAGGAGCAAAAATTATCATATACACAGACCATGCTGCCATTAGGTACCTAATAAGCAAAAAGGATGCCAAACCAAGATTATTGAGATGGATCCTATTATTACAAGAGTTTGACTTAGAAATTAAAGATAAGAAAGGAACCAAGAACGTAGTTGCAGATCACTTATCCCGAATAGAAGGAATTAAACATGAACCAGTACCGATAAATGACGATTTTCCATACGAACATCTGATAGCCAAATTAGAAAGTGACATGCCTAACTTAATCTCGGAAGATCCAGAACT